>CAWUDS030006401.1:0-17425 GCA_963859935.3 Lathyrus sativus | reverse complement strand
TACGCGGCGATGACGACATCACAGTCTGAGCTACCAGGGCATCCGTTCTTGTTTCTACTCTCGATGATTGTTGGGAGCCTTCGAGATTGGTTGTTTTTGTTCGAATTTCCCTTGTTTTCGACGCTTGGTTGGGAGCTGGAGACACTCTAGTTGTTTCTCTCCCGGCAGCTCGAATCTCTGCCCAGTGATGAGTTTACTGAGGGCATGATTAAACATATCAGCTTGATGTTTGTTGGTGCACCGTTTGTTTCACATTGAACCTATCCTTTCGATTTACTGCATTGTTGTTGTTAATCAGTTTATCTATCCTTCTGGTTTTCTGGTATTTCCTCTGCTTGCAGATGGTTTGTCTCAACCGATTCCATTATAGCTTGGGGCAATGATGTTCTGAACTGAGCCCTCATGCTCATAACGACTTGTGGTAATTTGGCCGTGGGATTTCACTGATATGAACTGCTTTGTTGGCTTTTCATTGTGACTTGCACCTTTGATTGAGGCTTCCCCTGAGCTGATGTGATTATGTGAGCTTATCTTGCTTTCTTTCTCGGGTATAGTTTCGCTCGTGGGTGTGATTTGTGTTGTGCTGCGTTGAAATTCGAATGTTTTTTATGATGCTCTGTTTAAGTTTTGAGACAACTTTTCTGATGTTATTTCACTTGTTGATTTTTCAGAGTTTTGGCCCGTTGGGATCTTATTCGAGGCGAGTTTCAACTGACCAATTTTGGGGATTCTTTGTTTGATCGTTCTTGCACTGAACTTGTCTTGAACTGAACTTGCTCTTTTTGGTTTATTGCCTGGTTGCTGTTGTGGCTTCTTGTTTTTTTGAACATGAACCGAATCTGATGTATTCTGAACTTAATTGTGAATTGGGCTTGATTTTGCTGAACTACCCTTGGTCTCTTATTTCCTGGCTCAACTTAAATCTTTTCTTTTGGGGTTGAACTTGTTTCTAAGTCTGTTATGACCTTTGGCTTCAATCTATGCCCGAATTTTCTAATGCTGTTTTGTGAATTTCAGGTGTTGGATAACCTTGAAGGCAAAGCGATTCAGACCCGCCGGCATCCGGGTCTGAATCCGGATTGACCATGTTGTTTTACTCTCGTATCAGTTTGGAAAGTAAATAAGGATTTACTCGATTTTGAAATGAATCCAATTGCGGCAAAAGCGAATCAGTCCCGCTTCTTTTATCTCTTTTATCTCTCGGTTGTCCCGTATGATAAGAACAGATGTTACCTGATCTGACGCCAACGATGCGGATCGGTAACGGGGGTAGGACGCAGCTTCGGTTGTGCCACTCCCGGCACTCGATGATGACGATGTTCTGAGAGTGTCAAATTATTTCTCCTGACATTTTCTTCCGCTTTTCTTTGTTTTCATTGTGCAGGTAATCGGATAGCGAGTGACGAACGCGAAGCATCAACACGAAGCCCACATGACTTAGAACTTTAGGAAATGCACTTTTTATTTCTCTTCTGTAACTTGTAATAAAAAGTATTATGAATACATTCAATAATATTTTTTATCCAAATTATTTCCTCTTTGTAAATTATGATAAAGATATTATGAATTAACTTCCAACGTTCTATCCAAATTCACTTTCTCTTTACAAATTGTAATAATAATAAAATATTATGAATAAAATTCACATATTCTATTAAAATCACTTTTCAATTTCTTTTCCATGATTTAATTTGCTGCAAACACCTCAACCTCCGATTAAACCTCACCAGTCAAATATCCCTGAATAAAGATTGAAATTAATTCGATCCAATCTTGCATAATAAGCTTAATACCAAAAACATGTTCCACAGATCAGATTCTCGCATCGCCTTGAACCAACCCAAATCGATATCTTAACATAATCAACCCACGTAAATAAATGACTCAGGCATAAAACCTCATCGGGCCCAAAATTATGAATTATGCTTCAAAATGACCAAAACGCCCCTAGGGGTAATTCCTGCAAAACAACTCGCGCTCAATGATTGGTTAGTGATTAACGGATGCAAAAAAAAAAATGAAATGTCATGCGTCATGACTGACTAAATGTAAGGGTAAAATTTGGGGTATTACATTTGTCGAGTCATTTTATTTTCTTTTTAACCCTTAACCCTTAGTTTAGATAGAAATAACAATCCATACCCGAAAACAAGCGTGGATCCCGTCGAGTACGACGGACGTAAGGGGTGCTAATACCTTCCCCTTGCGTAACCGACTCCTGAACCCAGGTTTTGGTTGCGACAACCATACCTTTCCTGTGTTGTGCGAGGTTTACTCTGAGTGTTTCCTTTCCCTCCCGTGGGATAAATAACGCACGGTGGCGACTCTTCTGTTCAGCCGGCGCCGATTTTCGCAGTAGCGACAGCTGGCGACTCTGCTGGGGATCTGCGATGGTTCCCTATTCGAGTCTTGTCTTAGGTTTTTTCCTAGCTGTTTGGGGCAATCCCCAGCAAGCTGGCGACTCTGCTGGGGATCCAACGTCCCCTGGCTGCTAAGGACTGCGATGGTTCTTATGCAGTTGGGATCCAACGTCCCTTAAGAGAGTCAATCCTAACGCTTGTTTTCCCGTCGAGGATTTTGTATGGATTTATATTTCTGACCTTTATTTTTCAGCATTATATATGGATTATTATTGCTGTATTGGGGTGTGACGGGCGGTTCTATGATTGAGAGATAAGCCGGACCTGGGCTTGAGTGCACCTAGAATTAGAGTAGAAAGTAGTGGGCGCGTGCCGACTTTGCTTGCATTAGTGTCTCATGAAATTTACACTCGGACGAGGTTCTTCTGGTTGGCTTCTTTTTCTACCCTTTGGGTCGAAGGGGTTGTTGGTCAGCTGAATTGTCGACTCCGGGAACCGATCATTTGGAAGTTGGCTAAGTGAGGCCTCTTCAGGATTTGATGATGCCACTCCTTCTGGGAATCGTATCATTAACCCTGAAAGTCTGTGACGCCGACGACCGCATAGGATGTCATACCTTTGTCAGTTACTAGGACATCCACCTGTGAGAGGGTTTGGGGTTATGCAGGTAACTAGACCTTCAGATACCGGTTATTTCTTGATCAGAAATCCTGGGTATTTATGGAGAGTTCTGAGGTCTGTCAGAGACCAGTTGGAGAGTTCTGAGGTCTGTCAGAGACCAGTGGGAGATATGATTGGAGGTCTATCAGAGACCAGTCAGAGTTATGGGTCTATCAGAGACCAGTGTTGGAGCTTTGTTGTAGGTCTATCTGATGCCAGGGTTTGAGGACTTCTGAAGGGTCTATCTGAGACTTCTTGATATGGTTCAAGCTTCTCAGCCGGGGCACTTGATCCCTGTTGACTGTGTGCATACGCATTCGCATTTTCATTCATATGTTGGTAGCATATTGCATATCCATTTTGCATTGCAGGTACTGGTTCGAAATTGTATCTCATCTCCTGCTTCTCACCAGGTGTTCACAGAATTGCTAGCCAACATTCTCATCGATACTCCACTCGCACCAATTGCCGAAGAATCATGGATCAAATGCAGAACGAGATGCAAGATGTGCGCGAGAAGCTAGCTCTCTTTATACAGACCATGGAAGCTATTGCAAAAGGTCAGGAGAATTTGCAAGCCATGGTGCAACCTCTGTTGGTCAGGAACACCGGCCACGGTAATGAGGATCATCAGTCTGTGCGAGTCGGTACTATTCAGGGAGATGGCACTCCCACGCCAGTGGCTCCACCTGTAGTCAATATACCTGCTGCTAATGTCAACAACGCTACCGCTGCTGGGAACGGTAACGTCGGAGTTGGGAACGAGACTGCTGTCCATAACGTTGGGCTTGGTGATATCAACTTGGGTGATAATATGGGAGGCAACGACTTCGATAATGCTGGATTCGGGTTCAATGATCAGGGATTCGATAATGCTGGGAAATATGGTTTCAATGCTCAAGGCTTTGGGCAAGATGGTTATGGTGTGGCCAATCAGGGTTACGGAGGTTTCGGAAATGGAAACGGCGCTGGGTTAATGGCTTTTGGGCCTGCTGGAGTTGCTCAGGGGTACGGCAACAGAGGCCGAGGCCCGGTGATGAATCAGATTAGAGCTGGCCGCAATAATGGATATGATGGGTATGGAGCTGGGAATGGTATGCGGCAAGAGGATCAGCAAGAGGACGCCTTCTCCGGCGGAGGTTTCGAAGGACCGATGGATGACTCCCAGAAGATCAGAATGCTAGAAGAGCAGATGAGGGGGGTCCTGAACCAAAGTGTTGTGGGCTTAGACATGTCAACAATGGGTATGGTACCTGGCTTGAGGGTGCCAATCAAATTCAAAGCTCCTACGTTTGATAAGTATAAAGGGGACACCTGTCCGAAAGTGCACGTGCGGGCTTATTACAGAAAGATGGCTGCATATTCAACTGATGAGAGGATGCTAATGCATTTCTTTCAAGATAGTCTGTCAGGCCCTTCCCTAGAGTGGTATATGGGATTGGAGCCAACTAATATCAAGACATGGAAACAGTTGGCAGAGGCATTTGTAGCTCACTACAAGTATAACAGCGACTTGGCGCCCAATCGGGTCCAATTGCAAGGGTTATCTCAGAAGAAGGGTGAGAGCTTTAAAGAGTACGCGCAAAGATGGCGCGACATGGCTGCCAGGGTCCGTCCTCCTTTAGAAGACAAGGAAATGAATGACATGTTCATCGGAACATTCACCGGCATGTTTTATGACAAGTTGTTTCACACATCCTTGGTCAGTTTCTCAGACTTAATTCTGATGGGGGAGAAGATTGAAAATAACATTAAGGTAGGAAGGTTCCAAGCAGGTGAGCCTACTTCAGCTGGAAGCAATAAGAAAGCTTTCGGGGGTAGAAAACAGGAAGATGCCAATTCGGTATGTAGCTCTCGGGGAAGAAATAGGGGATGGAGGCAATACCAACCGCAACAAGTTGCAAGTGTGACAATCCCCGCGCAACATCAGCAACAGCCGCAGCAGCAGGGGCAACAACATCCGGCTCAGCGAAGAATTCAGAATGGGAAGCCGAAAAGGGTATTTGATCCGCCGCCAATGTCGTACGCTGAGCTTCTTCAGACTTTGTTACGGTTACAGTTGGTCGAGAAAAGAACGATGGCTCCTCCGACGGGGATCCCCCCACCCAGTTATAACGCTAATGAGCATTGTGAATTCCACTCTGGGGAACCCGGCCATAATATCGAAAACTGCCACGCTTTCAAGCATAAAGTGCAAGATTTGCTTGATAGCACTGTTATTAATTTTGGTACGGAAGGGCCCAATATTACACAACAACTAATGCCTAACCATGAATAGGCTGGAGTATGGTGGACAAAGAGGAGTTCTATAGTTCGGGTGGGCCGTTAAAAGTAGATCAGAACAGTGGCAGGCTGCCTCTAATAACTGATTGTGAAGATAGCTGGTTCAGCAGCAGGACAGATGTGAAAGCCCGGTTCTCGGAAGCTGGCATTTTTCTTTGTTTTATCTTGTCATTTCTTTACGTTTGTAGTTTCTTTCCTGTTTAAATTGCAATCTTGTTCGTAAAACTTGTTGTTTTCATTCAATTGATGATAATGAAATAAATATGCATGTTTTGATTAAATCCATTTGTGTTCACTAATTGTTTTTATAAATGTCCAACACCTGGTTAAGAGGAATTTGGGGGGGATGACGAAAATGAACGACATGCAACTTCCGATTGCATGCTTTTGAAATAAAACCTGCTGATGATGTACAGGCATTGTTTCAAATCCCTAAACACCGGAGATATAAGGAAGATAATCCCTTGTCTACCCTTTTGAGCCTTGTAGTAGGAGTTTCTTTCTGCAAATGAAAAACCCTCAATCTTAACCTGGGGCAGGGTAGGTGTTAGCTAATTTGACCGAGCGTTCAAGTTGCAAAAGGAGGGTCCGTTCGAGGATCAATCACACCCATATGGGTCGTGCCTAAAAAAACCACAATGGTTAAGGTTCGCCAACCCAAGAGTGAAACAGTCACATTATTCCACGAAAAGTCAGACAAACCAGTGTCACACGACTTGTTCAAAAAGAAAAAAAACGAAAAGCGAAAAGAATCAAAAAGCCCGCTAAGTCAAAACTTGAAAACAAATGACTTAGGCAAAAATAGGGGCATCCCGCTGGACTGGAAAATCAAAAGAATCTCAAAAGATACCCAGTCCAGGCAAAAGTTAGGGAATGAAAAAAAACGAAAGACAGAAAGGATTGTCAAAGAAAAGAAAAATCCTCAAATCAAATGCGAGTCGTGTGACCTCAAGTGTCAGAGACGAAAGGTGAGTGGCTGTCACTCCCAACAATAATAATTTCTCGAACTATCACTCCTATCTTCCAGCCTCTGAGAGGTGAGCGCTAAGGTCGAATTAGCTGAACGTAGGATGGGAGAACATCAAGGAGAATGGGTGGGTTAAAATAAACTTTGAGCCTTTATCCTTTCCTTCAAAACCGTGAACCTGACCATGTTACAACCTTCAAAAGTCCTAATTGAAGCAGGTCGTTTCGAAAGCATACTTCGGTAAAGGTTGTGTCGATTCTGACTCCTGAAAGGGTTCTTCATACCATGTTGGTACTAATGTTGATAAATGTTTTGTGCATTATATGCTATAAACTGTTTTTTCCCTTTTCCCAGTGAACAGATTGGATGTCAAAGCTATCATATATGTTGCATTAATACGTCTTGTACGCAGAACAACTTGTTTTACTTGCGAGTAAGCGCTTGACAGCAGAAAAGTTTCCTACAGTGGAAAGTATGGTCAGGATAGAATGCAGAGCGCCCGAATGCTCCGCAAGCCGGGGCAAGCCATTAAGTGCTCCCCAGTCAGGTCAGCCATTCAAAGTCAGTTACTCTGGGGCAGTCAGGTCGAGATTCGGTAAATCTCTCGTAGTTGGAGGTACTGCTCTGGATCAGCTAGTCAGGGGCAAAGTCATTGCAATCAGGGGCAGGCCATCTTAAGAGCGCAGAAGTTACTCTTTATTCGAGAAGCATTTGGTGTGAAGTATTTCTCCGAAGTTCAGAATGCTGGGGCAGTTCATATCAGACCAACGGGGTACAAATGTTCAGATTCCCTTTTGAGGACTATCCCCACAAAAGTCCCACAGGCCGGGGCATATCAGAAGCGAAGGAATTGTTCTTCTCCGTATCATCAGAGCTACCCAGAGCTATTCGAGCAGATTCAGTCAATCTTAAAGTGTGAGACGAATGTCGGGAAGTCATGTTACAGTCTTCCGATTCTTCACCCAAATCCATGTTGGCGATCACTGTGAGGCCCATCCGTGTTGGCGCATCAGTTTCCAAATCCAATCGTCATCAGTACGCAGGAAGACTCCGTCTATTTTCTCCAACAAAAGTCCAGTTTTTCAGTGGCACGGGTGAGCTATCCCCAGAGAAGTCCAATCATACTATGCACCTGCTATTCCCCAGCAGAGTTATATTCCCCAGCAGGGTGTTACTTCAACGAGGTGTTTGGTTGAGTTCCCAAATTCCCCAGCGGAGTTGATGCTACTCTTCCAGCATTTATTTTGCTGGAATAATTCTGTGATATCTGGTTTACCCCCAGCGGAGTTGGCTTCGTCTTCAGCATTTATTTTGTTGAAGTGGTTTTCTGTACCCGACTTTCTCCAGCAGCTCGAGCCTGCATTAGCATATTGCATGCATCATCATATTTGCATCATACTTGCATTTCATTTTCAAAATCCGTAGCATTTCCATCCTGAATGGAGCATTACGCCATGGAAAATTCAAACATATGCATAGGCATACGAAACATAAACCAGGTTGGTTACCCCGTTGGTTTCAGATGTTTGTTTTCCCCTGCAGATAATTGAGATTATGATTCAGGGAGATGTTCGGATAGTCGGATTTGTGGCGCAAGGCGAGCAGTGATCGTGTTCGTCCTATCATGTGGGCCCCATCAGAGTGGCTTGGTTGAGTTTCTCTTCTTCCCCAGCGAAGTTTTCTTCAGACTGTTGTCACGTCAGTATTGAAAATCTTGAAAGTGCTACCTGCCGTCGAAGTAGACGGCTGTCGTCAGTTATTACCCTGGTTGAAGGAGTTATACCCCGGTTGAAGGAGTTATACCCTGGTTGAAGGAGTTATATCCTGGTTGAAGGAGTTATACCCTGGTTGAAGGAGTTATACCCTGGTTGAAGGAGTTATACCCTGGTTGAAGGAGTTATATCCCTGGTTGAAGGAGTTATATCCCTGGTTGAAGGAGTTATACCCTGGTTGAAGGAGTTATATCCTGGTTGAAGGAGCTATATCCTGGTTGAAGGAGTTATACCCTGGTTGAAGGAGTTATACCCCGGTTGAAGGAGTTATATCCTGGTTGAAGGAGTATTACCCCGGTGGAAGGAGTTATATCCTGGTTGAAGGAGTTATTACCCCGGTTGAAGGAGTTATACCCCGGTTGAAGGAGTTATATCCTGGTTGAAGGAGTTATACCCCGGTTGAAGGAGTTATACCCTGGTTGAAGGAGTTATATCCTGGTTGAAGGAGTTATTACCCCGATGGAAGGAGTTATATCCTGGTTGAAGGAGTTATACCCTGGTTGAAGGAGTTATACCCTGGTTGAAGGAGTTATATCCTGGTTGAAGGAGTTATTACCCGGTGGAAGGAGTTATATCCTGGTTGAAGGAGTTATATCCTGGGTGAAGGAGTTATACCCTGGTTGAGGAATTGTTACCCTGGTTGATGGAGTTACACCCTGGTTTGAGGAGTTATTATGCCTTGTTTGAGGCAGTTTGTTATCCTGGTCGATGGAGTTGTTACCTTTTGTCAAAGGAATTATTATCGGTATTGGCAGAATCATTACCCGTGCTAACGGAGTGGCTCCCTGCGGAATTATTGGTTCAAGTATCTGTGTCGTCGGAGATGTGTCCCACAGAGTAACTTGTTCAAGTCACCGGATGCCTGATTCGCGCTTTACGTAGCATTTTGTTTGTTTCTCTACAAACGAAGGTCAAGACTTTTGTGTTTTCGACATGGCCCTTTGGCTCGATGCATGCTTATTTTAGCAAAATTTGGAATTAATTGTGGATTCAAGGCCTGTGGCGTCACGCAGGTGGTTGAGGACGAAATCAAGTCAGTTCCTATCAGATAATTGATCAGTTGTTGCCGTGACAACCGGATTCGGTTTTCTGAATGATATTTTCCCGCAGTGGTGGCGAAGTTACTTTCCCGCAGTGGTGGTGGAGTTACTTTCCCGCAGTGGTGGCGGAGTTATGTCCCGTAGTGGTGACGGAGTTATTTTCCCGTAGTGGTGACGGAGTTACTTTCCCGCAGTGGTGGCGGAGTTATTTCCCGTGGTGGTGGGGGAGTTATGTCCCGTAGTGGTGACGGAGTTATTTTCCCGTAGTGGTGACGGTGTTATCTTCCCGTAGTGGTGACGGAGTTACTTTCCCGTAGTGGTGACGGAGTTACTTTCCCGCAGTGGTGGCGGAGTTATGTCCCGTAGTGGTGACAGAGTTATTTCCCGTAGTGGTGGCGGTGTTATCTTCCCGTAGCGATGGCGGTGTTATTTTTCTGTAATGGTAATAGAGTCAGTACCCGTAGCGATGGCGGTGTTATCTTTCTGTAACGGTGAAGGAGTTATTACCCGTAGCGATGGCGGAGTTATTTCCTGTAGTAATGATAAAGTAGTACCCGTAGCGATGACGGTGTTGTTTTTCAGATTATCTTCCCGCAGTGGTGGCGGAGTGATGACGGTGTTATTTTTCTGTAATAGTGACAGAGTGATTTTCCTGTATCGTTGGCAGGGTCATGTTGTGTTGACAGAAGTACTTCCCCAGTGAAGTCGTCCAGTTCATTCCAGTATTGACAAGATAATATTGAAATCAGACTTATTCCCCCAACAGTGGTGCAGTTATTTCTGCGGTTGGCAAATTTCCGGGTTCTTAGTATTCAACCGTCTCGTACCTCGAATGTTTGAAGGCCGTTCGCGCTTCACCCAGTCGGGTCCAAGTCGCTTGAATAGGGGCAGCTGTTGCACCCTAAAATTTGCTCAACCTTATTCACTTGGTTTATGTTTCAATTGCATCAGCATTTGCATAGAGAGTCATGTACATAGTCTAATCATCTGCATAGCATAGCATAGTCTAACCATCCAACAGGGACCGAGCATTATTCTCATCTCTATGAGCCTATCAAGAGGTTATTATTCTAATTCAATTTCATTCAAGTCATCAGAAAGAATTTGAAAGCTAAAAGAAGTCAGTAGATCAAGCAGTGCATCTATCTCCTATCTGAGGATATCTGGGGATCATCAAAGAAATTATGAGTTGTGGGCTGAGCATGGAGAGTATGGGGACATCATGAAAGACTTGGAAAGTCACTTGGAGAAGGAGACAGATCATTGGTGTGATCACAAGAATTGCAGTTGAAGGCAGCCAACTAGGGTTTCATCTGGGGTCAACTCTAGGTCAATTGACTGATTGAAAGGCATTAAGGGCTATTGGAAAGATGTGGGGTTCATCATTTGACATGTAAAGAAGGATATGTTGTTATGCTAAGAAGAAATCAATAGAAATCAAGGAGAAGAGGAGTTTCTAAATTAGGGTTTCTGTGTAAAATCCCCTAGTTTAGGTCAAATTTCCAAGCAAGATAAGTCAACATGCAAGCTTCAAATGGATCCTTGGCCAACATGCAACTTATAGAGGATCTCAATACCTTTAATTTGAGTGGTGGAAGACATTAAGGAGATTTATAGAACTCAAGTTATGGTCCTTACAAGTTACAGGCCATCTGAGGTATCTGAAATTTTGTCTGTGAAAGTGACTTGACTTCCAAGCAATTTTTACCCCTCAAGGTGATTTCAAATGAACTTCTGGCCAACATGAGAGTTGTTCCTTATTGTCTTATATTTCTAGGAAGGTATGGTATGCCCTCATATGATTTGTGGAACTCTACTTATGGTCTTGGCAAGCAAAGGGTATTTTGGTCATCTGGTGATTACAGGTCATTCTTAGCCTATGCCCAAAACTCATACAAGGAAGCTTCAAATGAAAAACTTCACAACATCAAAGTTGCTCAAAATGCCATTTTAAGTCTAGAAAAGAAGTCATGGAAGTTTGTAAATGCATGGAATGAGACTTGACCAAAGTTGGTGGAAAATGACCTAAAAAAGGCATATAAGTTGAAAAAGTTGAAATGAAAAATTGGTTTGAGAGGTC
Source organism: Lathyrus sativus (assembly GCA_963859935.3). Classification (NCBI taxonomy): domain Eukaryota; kingdom Viridiplantae; phylum Streptophyta; class Magnoliopsida; order Fabales; family Fabaceae; genus Lathyrus; species Lathyrus sativus. Next base: position 6,263 of record CAWUDS030006401.1, on the reverse strand, counting down.
TACAAATCCAAAATGGGTCATCCAATATACCAAATTGATTCCAAACACCATTTTAGAGACATTGGTTCAGCCACTTTTTTGAGTTAGGGGTTAAATTTTGGACTTGCTTTGTAATGTTGTTACTTGCATATTAAGGCACCCTTGTAAAACTCAACATAATGAAAGGAAAAGCTTGTTTTTTCACTCATTCAATCCCAATATCTCTTGTAAGGAGATTTTGGCACAAAATGACAAGGCTTAAGGCATGATATGAGATATACAACATGACCTTACAAGAGAAATTCCATAACTTTCCACCACATTCCATATTCTCCTAGATCAATCTAGAAGCTTCTAGGACTTTCCAATCCCATCTATATATTGATATGAAGAACTTCATGCCATGGTTGGTGCTTCACATTGCTCATAAACACAAGTTTCATACATTTTCTCTCATTGGCAAAATCAATTCAAACTCTCTCAAATTCTCATCAATTCTCACAATTCTTGATCTGATATTCATCATCATCATCCAAGGATCATAATTCACACAATCATCTGGTAGAATTGAGGAGGATTCGAGCTGTGCAAGTTCACCATTCAAAGTGCAAGAATTTTGGAATTGGGAGATTCAAAGCCTTGGAGCACCATTGGTTGCATACAGAACTCATCATCAAGTTCTTGGATCATTTTCCAATCATTACAAGCCTTGGATCAGCACATTCCATAGTTGTTTTCTTCACTTTGCACCAGGTATGTTCATCCTTCGAATTGCATGTTTAGGTGAGAATTATTAGGTTTTGTTGGCATAGAAAGGTTAAGATAGGATAGATGACTGAGTTTGGTGAGTTTGGAGAGTTTTCATGAAGCTTGATCATGGAGTGCAAGAACTGTTAGGGTTTGTATCTCTTGGAATATTGCACGAAAATCTTAGTTCATTAGCTTGTTGTGATCAGCATAAGATGTAGATGAGTTTAGGACAAGATTTGGAGAGAATGGAGAGGTTTGATATCAGTTGAAAATGGTGGAACCTAACTGTTATGCTTATCGGGTTTGGAGTTTGGCTGAGTTTTAGAGGGAATGGTTGGCATGGTTGTGTAGAGGGGAAGAAGGAGAGCAACTTTGCTCTTTAAATCGAGGGAATTCATGGAGAGATTAGGGAGAACAGAGGAGATGAACTCGTGCATGGGAGAGGAGAGTTTCAGAAACCCTAGGGTTTCTAAGGTTGAAGACGATGCCCTGTCCACACGATCTTCATTTTGACCTTGACTTTGTCCATCATCTAACGGCCACGATTTAAATGGAAAACGGAGGGAGAATTCAAACACATAAACGCCCCGTTTCATTAATAACTTCAGACTGGGCTCAAATAATTGTTGCTATTCGTACCCCCAAATAAGGCCCAATGATATAATGAACTAAAAAACTTACTATTCGCACCGTTTCCAGTTTTTTTAATTCTTGTTATTTTCTGATGCTTCTTGGGCCCAGACACGCCTTTCTAGGCGCACCCCCCAGTCTGGGCCCGTTTCTCTTTTTAACTGACTTTAATTTCTCGTTGCACCCCCATTCCATTAATTCATATTATTTTCATTCATTTTTATTAATTCTTTCAAAATTCATAACAAATAGGAAAATGCATGTTTTTCATTGGTTCTTTTTGCATTATTTTCATAATTTTGTCAAGAAAATTATCATACAGAAAAATTAATATTTCATTTTGTTTTCATATTTTTGGCATATTTTTCTTTTAAATAGGTGTAAATAATAGTTTTGTTTAATGCTTGAATTTGTTAATTTTAGTTTGATTAAATGCTTTAACATTTTTAATCCATTCTTTTTAGGTTGATTAGAGTAGACATGTATCTTGAATATAAAAATTAGTTCACAATTTTCGAAATTAATTTTAGGAGATTTGTTTAGATGTGAACAACATGAACAAAATTAGGGTTTAGGTGACAACATAGGTGAATAAGTTCATTTCCCTTAGGAGTTAGAAATTGAATCTTTGGGGTATGGGACTATAGGGATTAGGGGTAGTTATTAGATCCCTTAGAAAATATTAGGATTCCCCTACTGCTATTAGTATTGTCTGTATTTGCTTGACTGGTGTGGTGTGCCCTCTCTGGGGATTATGATTTGTCTGTGTGGGTATTGGGATTGCTTGGGATTGGGGGAGCTGAAGACTTGTGATGATGAAGCCATTGGAGATCAAGAGCTTGAAGACCAACTTCCAGAGTTGATGAGAAGATTCTTGCTAGCAGCTGTGGAGGAGTCTAGGGTTTAGGAGCTAGGCAGAGCTCTAGATTAGAAAGCTTGTTTCCCAAACATGGAATGCCTTGTCTGCATCCATCCTTTCTCTATGATTCAAAGTCTCTTTCAAGTATCCACCTCCTTCCTTTGGAAGGATCAGTGAATGTATTTTAAAGATAGAACTTTTGAGGGAAAATTATCTGTATAATGTTAACAGTTGATGAACCACCCTTGGTAGGTAATTGACTGGCTAACATTCATTCACTTCATCTTGTTGATTGATGTTCATCCTGGAGATTGAGACTTGAAGAAAAGCCATTGCAGATGGAAGATTGATGATCACGACCTTGCTGGAAGGCTGTGGAGATGGAGATTGATGCTTGTAGCTGATTGGAGATGACTTGAAGATAGGTGTTGATGCAGAGCTGTTGTGGCTGTTTATTTTTGCTGTTCATTTCTGATGTATTGATTGGTTTTCTTGACTGTATTGTTTGTTGTTTAACCTGTTGGATTGAAAGTGAATCCCGTTCACTTTTGCCTATTGTTTTCTAGGTTCGAGGTTGAGTGGGACTCCCTTGCCTCGCTTGTATTGCTGCATTCATGCATTTTACTGCTTTACTGTATATATCTGCTATTGTTTCTGTTTCTGTCAATTCCCTTAGGATCTCTGTTTCTCTCTGTGCAAGAGAGGAGCATGATAGACATTAGGTCTTAACCCATGCAAGATAACAGTAGGTTAGTTTGATTACCTTCGCAACCGTAGGTTAGAGTTCTGTCTCTTCTTTCTCAAAACAACAGAAAAACACAATAAAATTTCAAACACAATAAAAAACATTTCTTCCGTAAAAGAATGTGAACCAATCAAAACGTCATTTTTGTCCGCTTGGACCAGTAATCAGAAAAACCTTTTTAGAAGGATAAAAACAATCAAGACAGACTTGTGTCGTACGTGGCCCGAACTACGTTTGCTCTGATCTTTCATGCTGTATGAAAGTACGTAGGCATAGGATGCGATATCCTAGCGAGCAACCTTCCCCTCCTTTCCCGTAGGTAGGCGAACTACGTTGACTCTGATTTCTCGTTCCAGACGGGAATACGTAGGCATAAAGTGCGATACTTTGCCGAGTCATTTTATTTTCTTTTTAACCCTTAACCCTTAGTTTAGATAGAAATAACAATCCGTACCCGAAAAAAAGCGTGGATCCCGTCGAGTACGACGGACGTAAGGGGTGCTAATACCTTCCCCTTGCGTAACCGACTCCCGAACCCAGGTTTTGGTTGCGACGACCATACCTTTCCCGTGTTGTGCGAGGTTTACTCTGAGCGTTTCCTTTCCCTCACGTGGGATAAATAACGCACGGTGGCGACTCTTCTGTTCAGCCGGCGCCGATTTTCGCAGTAGCGACAAAAAGCTCTGATACCTCTGTTGGACTTTCAACTAGGGAGCATTGAACATAGTGGGACTTTTTTCTAGAGCAACCTTTGTGAGAGACACACCACATACTCACCCAAAACCTTAAGGTGATAGGTGTATGGGTTCTCTCACTTATAAACGCTCAAGTCACCACATTTCTATCCAATGTGGGACTATTATCCACCCTACTCACACTTGTTAATACTTAATACTCTCCCTCAAGTGTGAGTCTATCCCAACGCTCTCCCTTAAGTGGAAACTTTAACTGTGCAACTGCACCTTCAACGAGACACTCAACCCACGACCTATGGGGATACTTTCGATACAAGTAAGTCGTTCCCTTTATTCGAACCAAAGGCTCTAATACCACTGTTGGACTTTCAACTAGGGAGCATTGAACATAGTGGGACTTTTCTCTAGAGCAACATTTGTGAGAGACACACCACATACTCACCCAAAAACCTTAAGGTGATAGGTGTATGGGTTTTCTCACTTATAAATGCTCAAGTCACCACATTTCTATCCATTGTGGGACTATTATCCGTTTTTGGTGAGTATGTGGTGTGTCTCTCACAAAGGTTGCTCTAGAAAAAAGTCCCACTATGTTCAATGCTCCCTAGTTGAAAGTCCAACAGTGGTATCAGAGCCTTTGGTTCGAATAAAGGGAACGACTTACTTGTATCGAAAGTATCCCCATAGGTCGTGGGTTGAGTGTCTCGTTGAAGGTGCAGTTGCACAGTTAAAGTTTCCGCTTAAGGGAGAGCATTGGGATAGACTCACACTTGAGGGAGAGTGTTAAGTATTAACAAGTGTGAGTAGGGTGGATAATAGTCCCACATTGGATAGAAATGTGGTGACTTGAGCATTTATAAGTGAGAGAACCCATACACCTATCACCTTAAGGTTTTGGGTGAGTATGTGGTGTGTCTCTCACAAAGGTTGCTCTAGAAAAAAAAGTCCCACTATGTTCAATGCTCCCTAGTTGAAAGTCCAACAAAAATGACTATTGAGATTTCTTCATGAATCCAAAGCAATTTGGAGAGATATTCTTGAATTTAAATATTGCAGTTTTGTTAACCGTATCTTATTAAAAGTCGTGCAGGAAGGAGCAAAATTTGAATCACTTTGATAAAAAGATATTATGATGCTAGGTGACTCAAGCGAGAAGGTTGGGTTCATTAATCAACTCGTCTAAAAATTGGGGAATGAAAGTTCTATCTTTATTTAGAATTCCACATCTTGAGTCTTCGGTCAGAGTTATGTTTCATTATTTAGTGATAGTTGGTCTCATGCAGCCTGCACTACTTTATCTTAGAATTATAATGTTAGATGTATATAATGTTATTTTGCAAAATGAGTATTAATCTTCAAAGCCATGAAAGGCAATGTACACCAAATGGACCATCTTCAAGTTCTACGACTTAAGGAAAAATTTAATGCAAGTTTCTTGCTACCAATATGAGGATGATTGAATAAAATTAGAGTAATACACCCGATTCATACACTAATACTTACACTCCACACTCTAAATATGATGAACAATATTTTCTTTTAATTAAAAAAAAATTTATAACTTTTTTAAAAAAAACATATAAAAAACTATTTTTAAAAATAATATTTAATACAAATTTTATATTTTTTTATTAACCAATTTTATTATTGTATTAACCACAAAAATATGTTATTAACTTGATATTTTTTTTATAGATTATTAACCAACTTTACTACTTTATTAATCAATAAAATATATAATATCAATTAAGTTCTGACAATAATTTATAATTTGGTAAATAAATTAAAAAAAATTAAAATAAAATTAGTTATTATTATGTAAATACTAGTTTATAATTTTTTAAATATTAATCAACTTTATTTTAATATTTTTTAATTTTTAAAATTTATTAAATCAAATTATTAATTAATATCAAGACTTGGTTAATATTATGTATTTTATTGATTAATAAAGTAGTGAAGTTTGTTAATAAATTATAAATAAAATATGTGGTTAGTAACATATATTTTAATGGTTAATGCAATAATAAAATTGGTTAATGACAAATTTTATATTTGTGTTACGAAATTAATTTTAAAAAGAAAATATATATTATAAATATATTTTTAAATAAATTATTTTATAAATATTTTTTTTATAAAAAAAACATTGTTCATCGTATAAATATGGTGAATAGTGTTTGGTGTAAGTATTTATATAGAAAACGGATATATGAATAATATCTATAATATAAGAAAAGTTGATGTCCTGGAAAATTCGATAATGCCCTACCCTCTTATTCTACCGATGATATCATATTGTTCAATTTCAACTACATGTTTATAGAACTAAGGTGTGATTTAGTCATTTGATGATGTCACATGCTTCAATTTGGTTCCAAAGTAACTTGATGAATTTCACTTTTCATTTTGGGCTTTCTATTTCTCTCTTTGTGAATCCTCTTTCTTTGTCGTCTTCATCTTCATCTCTCTTCTCTCTCTTTTTCGTTTCGTTCACAGGTTTGACTTACGAAATACACAGGTTGTTATATTCTTTATTTTCTTCTTCATCTTCTTTGGTAACAAGGCAATGATGATTTTTTTAATAATTGATTCAAACATTGGG
>CAWUDS030006400.1:0-15891 GCA_963859935.3 Lathyrus sativus | reverse complement strand
TGGGTTTCGTAACCTACTTGAGAATATGTTAAATCTTTACACCTTCCCATATTACTATGCATTCATTAGACTTATGTGAGTTAAAGATTTCTTGAGACTAATTATTTCTTTTCTCAATCCTTATTCCATGTCAGATTTCTTTTGCCACCTTTAAGTATACATTTATTTGTATTTATTAATTGATTTCAAGACTTGAATAACGTATACTTATTTTGTGACCTTTTGGATATTCTCTTTAATAAGAGACTGCTATACTTCTTTCTCATTCCTTGATATCTTTATCTCTTACTCTACTTATGTCCTACGTCACTTGTCTAGGAAATGATGAATTTTTGTTTCAATTTATCTAAAATTTATTGCCATTTATTGTTGATACATTACTTCTATATATATCAAACTCTTCCTCATTCCCCTTCCTCAGTCTCTCAAATCTTTCTTATGTTGTTTTTGTCATTATGTCTCTCAAAACATTCTATGGAAATAAAGAAGTCCTAGAAGTAATCACTGAAAAAAGGCCTAACTTTCCTAGACTCAAAGACTCAGGTTTGAACATAACTACCAGCATGCAGATTCAAGGATGGTCTGGTTACTATGCAATCTTGCATGGACCTATTTATCCTATCCTTGTGAAGGAGTTTTGGACATATGCAAGGGTTGGCAAAGATGACAACTCTATCTGGTCTTCTGTTTATGGAGTTCCTTTCATCATAACACCTACCTCCATTGCTGAAGCCATCAATTGTGTCCAATCTGGAGTCACCGTTGAAGATTTTCATCTGGACTACTCCTGTGATGAAAAACTCATTACTTTTCATGATGATTCTCTTCCCATATATGAATCTTACAATCATGAAGGGTTCTTTCCCACTGCTAAAGTGTAGTTTTAACTCTTGCTAACCAACTTTCGACCTCGAGGAGTGGAAAAAGATGTTCTGTCTCATGATGACAGACTCTTTATCTACTTTCTGATGTACAACGTCCGGGTCAACCTAACTCAAACTATCTTCAATCATCTGAAGTATTCTGTTGAAGTTTCCCGAATTCAGCATAAGCCCTTCATTCTTTATGGAAGAATTTTGTTTGAGTTGTTCTTCAAGGCTGAAATTATTGGATTAGCCAAAAGACTTGGACCAGAAAATGCTACAATTGATGAAAAATGTGAAAGAGTTTATAAGGTGCAGGATTTTTGATGCTTGATGGGTGGGTGTTCTTGTTGGTGGATCAGAATTTGTTCTCTTAGTTTATGTGTTTTGTTAACCATCTTGTTTGTGTGTCCTGTTTGCCTTTTGTTTGGTTGTTTGAGTTGTTATCTTGTTTTACTCCTTGCTTATGTACTTTTGCGCCTCTAGTGTTAGTCCTTTTTTATCAATGAATATTATCCTTTTGTTGCATCTATTGTATATTAATGCATTTTTTTTATTACTGACAAAGAGGGGGAGAAAGTATTGATTTTGATATACCTAATTTCTATTGAATCAAACCCAAACATTCCAAATATTTGCACTAACCCTTGTTTAAAAGGATATTATGTTAGTTGTTTTTCTTCCAGGAAAAATTTACTATATATCTGAAACACCTAAAAAACCAAAGCATAATGTATGAAGCCCAAACTCTGAAGATATGCTAGCTTCTTAAAGTTCTGAATCATCTTGAGTGAGAAAATACATCAAAGATAATTCAAGTTTATTCAATTGATCGGAAGTAAAACTCATCAAAAGTTGATATGCGTTGATGTGTGTTAAATTCTTGTTAAAATGCTTAACAATAGTAAGGACAAGTTCAAGAAACTTCTGACAGATAAACCAGTTCTTTTGAACATAAGGTTCATCTACTCCAACAAAAGGGTGATAAGGGAAGTGTTCTTTCATTTCGATTATCTTTTTAGAGTTGCTCATTTCATGGGGAGCTTTGTGCTTCTTTATGATACATGTTTTGGTGATTACCCAACAAAATTTGCTCATGAAAATACAGTGTTTTTGTCATCATAAAAAAGGGGGAGATTGTTAGAATAAGATTTGGTTATGCATCTGTATCTCTAAGTTTTGATGATAACAAGTCAATATTTATGTGAGAACAATTTTGATACCCTAACGGTTTATTATTGTGTATCTTTAGATAAAAGCTTTGATTCTCACTCTTGATTATAAAACTTTACAGGTTTCTGAAGATATTGATCTAAATTGCTTCTGCTCAAACTCACGAATGAGAAGCTTCTAAGGAAATTGTATGTTGTTGTTGCAACTTTCTCTTGGCTCTTGCTTTTGACGTATGAACCTGATCAATTCACTTTTGGAGACTACTCAAGCTTCTGAAGATTAAACGCTGAAGGTTTTAAAAAAATCTGAAGAATCTCAAGTCAGATATTGATGTGATCAAGCTTCTGATTGATGATTGAAGTTTATGAACTCAAGCTTCCGAAGATTAAACGCTGAAGGTTCTAAAAACTCTGAAGAATCTCAAGTCAGACATTGATGTGATCAAGCTTCTGATTGATGATTTAAGTTTCTGAACTCAAGAAAAATCAACTCTTCTAACTCATGCTTCAAGTAACGATTTATCTAGAAGCCACTGAAGAATAGAAGATAAGAACGAGTTTATACATGTGAAAAATAGTACATGGTAAAAACCAATATTCCTTCCACTAAGCGGATTTCATGGAGAAAGGAAATTGAGGTAGTATGATTCTTGTCCCCTCCGTATTAAATTGTTACTCAAGTCGCCAACTCATTCATGAAGAATACCAGATCTTCCCTCCAACAGATCTTTTTTATTGGCTATATAAAGACTTGAAGACTTGAAGAAACTACATATGCAAGACTATTGTCAAAATTTGTGCTAAAATTTTCTTTAAGTGTATTATGTTTTAAACTTGTTTATACCTGCTTGTATAGAAGCAATATTTGTAAACACAACATTGTAATTAAACTATTGTTTGTATTTCCATAAGGAACCAGTTAGGTCAAAATCCTTGAGAAGACATAGACTGTGTGTCTTTGTGATTTGTTAGCCACTAGCGGTTTCTTGTGTAGTTGTAATCAGTTGATTATAGTGGATTAAGTCCTTGGGTATACGGAGAAATCACCTTAGCGGGTGGACTATATTAACTTTGAGATTTTCAAGTGAAACAGTATAAAAATCAAAGTGTATTTCTCTTTGCTGTTGAATAGTTGTGGTGTTTATTGAGTGAGTAAAAAGCTTTTATTTTTTGAAATTCTGGTATCAGATATCAGATGTCGAAGGCGATGTTACGACACTAATATCTGTTCAATCATCAATAAGAACAAAGACAAACATATAACAGACGTAAAACAACACATGCAATTGTTAACCCAGTTCGGTGAAAACACACCTATGTTTGGGGGCTACCAAGCCAGGAAGGAAATCCACTAAGTAGAATTAGTTTGAAGATATACAGTAGACTCTCTCTAGTTTACCATCTTCTCACCTAATCTCTACCCTTGAAATTTCTACCTAGGACACACCTAGATAAGAGACACCTCTCACTCCCCCTCAATCACAGCAGTGATAACAAACAACAAATTAAGACTTTAGAAGACACTCTTCAAAGACACAACTTGATCTTGCTTAAAAGTTTCAATCAAGTACAATGGACTCTTGCTTACAAGCTTTGAGTGAAAAAATTACAACACATAACTTAGTCCAATTCAAACATTGAGGCAATGAGTGAATTGCTCAAAAACTAACACAAAACGCACGAAAGCTAGAGCACTAAGCCTTACTTAATTACACACTCTTAAACCTAGCTTCTCTAATCTGAAATCTAGGGTTGCAAATTCTTAAATAGCAACCCATGGACGGGCTTCGGCTGTGGCAAAAGTAACAGCAGATTATGAGGAGATCAATCTACATTAATCGTATCAATGAAACAGATTTGGTTTGATCCAATCAGATTCAATCAAATCACTCTTCATATCTCCAAGATATTCTTCACACTACAAGAAAAATGATGGATTGCGACATTTATTTTGGCAGGTTACGACGGTTAAAACCACCACCAATTACATTCTACGACGGTTGTAGTACCGTCGCAGAAACGTGTATCCCCAGGCTGTTTAGCGACGGTTGAAAAAACCGTCACACACAACCGTCGCTATATTTCACGACGGGCTTGAACTGACCTAAACTGGAGATAGCGATGGTTAAAGACCTTCGTTACTAGCCTTTTGATTTTTATTTTCATTGTTGATTGTGACGGTTTAAAATTGTCGTGAACTCTATTTCACGATTGGTTAGAACTGACATAAATAGGAAATGACAACAGTTAAATACTGTCGTGAATATCCTTTTGATTTTTGTTACCATTGTTGATTGTGACGGTTTAAAACTGTCGTGAATGTGATATCTTGACGGTTCATTATTAATTTTTATGTATTGTATTATATTGTTTTATAATATATTCTTTTATTTAAATTATTATCTACTAAAATAGTTATATTATTTTTTCTTTAAATTATTTATACAATAATATTTTTAGACATAGTTTTTTTTATAATTTTTTTCTATTGCTTTTTAGCGTAGTAAAATTAATTACAAAACTTAATATCAAATAAACATTATAATATCGAAAAAACGTGAGTTTCATAATCATGTAAAATGAAAGTTCCATAATCATGTCATGTAATACAAAAATCCGAAAACATATCAAATCATAATCTTATAACAATAAGTATCATTGTGCCAAAAATGAATAAAAAGGTTCATAATCTAGAAAGTATGTCATTATGGAATTCGGTAGCTAGACTCAGATGAACGTCTACCATCAGTAGGTGATTCCAATCCCTGGAAAAAAATTGTATTAAAATAATATTCTTTAAAATAATACTCCGAAGCTTTAACTTTAAATTCATCAAAATAATATACTTGTCTCCCACTAGAATTTTGCATTTGCATTAAGACTTCAATTTCTTCTTTCATAGCATTGTCTCTTTGCTTTAAGAATGTGATTGCCTCCATCAATTCATCAATTTTTGAATTTTTTTCTTTAAGTGCAATAATTTCTTGCTGAATTTCCTTTATTTTTTTCATTATCTGCAGAAGAAGATGTCGATCTTGTAGATCTATTAATATGAGATGGCGTAACTCCAAGTCCCATACTACGAACATATCCACGTTGTTCTTTTCCAAATACTTTCTGAAATGCCTCATTTTCAGACACAGAGTCCTTAATTGCAGCTTGTAACTTTTCCTGCACATGAAAAAGAGTAAATATAGCAAGCAAAGATGACTTCAATATCTTTAACATGTTCAAAAACTTCATGTCCAGATAATGTTCTCGGTGGATTCCGTATTTCTTGTTCACCATTAAAGCGGATCCTATTCAATCTAAATTTGTGTCTCCGATCAAGGAAACGACGATGACCCATAAAACACCATTTATGGCTAGCTTTAAGACGGAGAGGTGTAGTTTGAAAGTTACACGATGGGCAAGCAAGCCCTGTGTATGTGTTCCACCCAGAAAGTGCGCCCATACCTGGAAAGTCACTAATCATCCACATCAAATTTTCATGCAAATTGAACATCTCTTTCTTGAAAGAATCGTATGTATCCACACCATTTGTCGATAACTCTTTCAGCTCTTTGACTAAGGGTTGTAAGTAGACATCAATATTATTTCCTGGTGCTTCTTTTCCGGGAATTATCATTGACATTATAAATGATGTTTGTTTCATGCAAACCCATGGAGGAGTGTTATATGGAATGAGAACAACTGGCCAAATACTATTGTCTGTACTCATCACACCAAAAGGATTAAAACCATCACTAGCCAATGCAAGACGCACATTTCGCGGATCTGATGAAAACCAAGTATGTGTCAAGTCAAATTTCTTCCAAGCTTCTGAATCTCTAGGATGCCTCAACATTCCATCGTTGTTAGCATCTGTTGCGTGCCATCTCATATCCTTGGCCATCTTTGATGACAAAAATAATCTCTGTAATCGAGGTTTTAATGGAAAATAACGAAGAACCTTGGCAGGATTTTTTTTCATTTTCTTGTTAACAAAGACCGCTTCATTTTTTTCCATTTTGAAGTGTTGCAATTTTTGCAAGTCTCCCTTTCTTCATCTTCTCCCCAATAAAGCATACAACCGTTTGGACATGCAGGTATTTTTACATGATTCAAACCAAGTTTTGTGATTGATTTCTTGGCTTCATGGAACGAACCTGGAATGTTTGCATATTCAAATGCATCTTTAATTAATTATAAAATCATTGTCATTGCCTTCTCACTCAATCCACATAAACACTTTATATGGTACATCTTAACCAAAAAAGATAGTCTTGAATATCGTCTACACCCTTCATACAAAGGTTGTTCTCCTTCTCTAGTCAATTCATAGTACTCCTTGGCTTCGTTTCTTTCCTGAGTTTCACTTAGCATCACATAATCTTCTTGGCCAATCTCTAAATATGACGCAGATGGTATTTCATTAGCATGATACATATCAACTCCAAATGCATCATTGATCATGTTATGAATAGGATATTTGAAAATGATAGTATCTTCAACCATATTTTGAGTAGTACTAGGGGAGATAGTACTAGGTACAACAAAGGACTCTCCATGATGAATCCACATGGTGTATCCATGCGGAAATGGTGACCACATTAAGTGGTCGAACATGTCACTCCTTCTCTAGTACTCCTACTCTTTGATTTTTTGAAACCGCAGTGTTTGCAAGGGCATATTACTACGTCATTTTCTTTTGCACCTTTAAATGCAAAATCAATAAATTCTTTTATCCCTTGCTGATATGCAATCGATGATTGTGGCTTAGTAATCAATGGCTTATCCATTTCTTCAAAAAATAGACATAGATAGATACAACGGTAAAGTTCAAAGAAAATCCTATAAAAAAAGCAAACACTCTAAATACAAATATTTACAGCAATAGAATCAGATGCCATTAAAAGACAAAAGTTACACTCTAGCCTCATAATCACAAACTAATCAAAATGAACCCAAGACGTACATTTAATTTTAAACAGGATATCAATGTAAGTATTGAAGAAAACCTTTCAAGTGTGATTACAGCATGTGGTGCTCTTTGGTATGTAAAATTTATCCACTTCTCTTAATCTATGATGAAGTAAAGTATTAGCTTTGTTCTATTATAGTATTGGTGATAAAGGAATCTACTCACTCATATTATGAGTCCATTGGTGTTTCCATTTTTTAATTGATTATTGTTGGCGTTCTAGTTAATACTTAGGCAGAAAATATATATTTTTTCAAAATGGACGGGGATTGAAACATTTCTAGATTCGGTTATCTTCCTGTAGGATTGTTGGCAATGTTGCAAAAAGGAAAGAAAAAGTATCTCCTAAATATATTACCTGCCTAGGTACTATGATCACATATGGTAATTAATATGGATCAAATGACATCATGATATTCTATTATAAATCACATCCATAGCAAAACCACTGACTTCTAAGCCTTATAATTTCTTAGCCTTTCCCTTCGGTTATCTTCCTGTAAGATTGTTGGCAATGTTGCAAAAAGGAAAGAAAAAGTATCTCCTAAATATATTGCATGCCTGGGTACTATGATCACATCTAGTAATTAACATGGACCAAATGACATCATGATATTATATTATAACTCACATCCATAGCAAAAACCACTGACTTCTAAGCCTTATAATTTCTTAGCCTTTCTCTTCGGTTATCTTCCTGTAGGATTGTTGGCAATGTTGCAAAAAGGAAAGAAAAAGTATCTCCTAAATATATTTCCTGCCTGGGTACTATGATCACATCTGGTAATTAACATGGATCAAATGACATTATGATATTCTATTATAAATCACTAAAGGAGAGAAAATACTTAGAAGGGGGGTTGAATAAGTATGAAGATAAAACTTAGAAATAAAAACTCAAGTATTTTTATCCTGGTTCGTTGAACTCAACTACTCCAGTCCACCCTATCTAGAGTGATTTGCCTTTCTCAAACAAGGACTTAATCCACTATTTAATCAACTGATTACAATAGTAAGCACTAAGAACAATTGTTCAAAGTCTTCTCAAGAACTACTGATCCTAACTGGATCTTCTTAAGGTTCTTTTACAATCAAATGTAATAATAATACAAGTGTTAAAAATGCTTCTAATAAAGCTTTATCACAACTGTGATTTTTTACTTAAGATTAAGAACAATGAAATAATTCTAGCAAGAATGTATGAATAGTAAGAGAGCTTTGTAATGAATTCTTTTCAAGTGTTTCGTTAACTGAAGAAGATGGATGGAGACTTGCTTTTATAGGCACACTGATCCAAGAGCTTTTCACGTTGAGAATAGTGTACCAAAAAGGTCTGAGCCTTTTTGTCTTCACATCATGTGACCTTTCCTAGAAGACGAATGCACAGAGAAATCCTTTTTTTTTGTGTTCTTGTGTCTAGCATAAATAAGGAAAGAGTCGTTTGGTTATTCCAACGGACATAACTTTGAATTCTTCTTCAACAATTTTTAGCAAGAATCATCAGAGTCTAAATTGGTCAGAGTTTTGGGTATAAGTTTTGGGTCAGATAAGTTTCAGCGTTTGGGTATAAGTTTCAGCGTGTATAAGTTTAGAGCAGAGTTTTGGGTCAGATCCTCAGTACTAGCAGCGTTAGTACTTATCAGAGTCTTCTGAAGTAACTTTGCTTAAAAACTCTTCATACAGAATTCTTCATTGCTTCAGTTGCTTCTGGCTTCTGCTTCAGATTCTTCTGGAGGCAGCGCTCAGAATATTCTGGAGGCAGCGTTCAGAATCTTCTAAAAGATGCTTCTGACGCTTCAGAGCCTTGCATATTTCTTATGTTCAGATCTAATTTGCTTCTGGAGTGATATTTACTTTAACATATGCAGCAAACATTCTCAAGCAAATTTTAGAGTTTATAATTCTTTAATACAAAATTTCATAATAGTTATCATCAAAACATAGAGATATTATTAAGAACCAATCTGTGTTCTAACAATCTCCCCCTTTTTGATGATGACAAAAACATCAGAAATTTTGTTCAATAGAAAGTAAAATAACTATAACTCCCCCTGAGATGATGAATCTCCCCCTGAATTGAATATTAATAAGGAATAGAAACTTCCCTTTTTGTCTTGAGTATTCTTTTCAGAATTAGAGCTTGAATGTTCTAAACATTGGATCTTGCATGTTTCAGAGTCAGAGTCTGATAAGTTAAATATGATGTGGGAGTCTCAGAGTTTCTTTTAAAGAATATGCCAGATTTATCAAACATTCTGAAACACTAAGAGTTTACGTTAGTTATAATTGATATGTCTGAAGTTTCATTTAGGTAGAGTTTATTTAAACAGTCAGATCTATTTTCTCCCCCTTTTTTGTCATAATCAAAAAGTAAAAAAAACTGTAAAAGACAAATAAAAGGAAATACAGAAAAGATAGATCATGTAGAGAAGAACACTTAGTCATTCATTCATATAGAGCAAAAGATACAAAACATCAGATAAACAGCAAGTACAGGTGCACAAACAACAGACAGAAAATAAACTAAGTTTGTTTGGACAAAATCATCTTCAACAGATTAGTGATCTCAGATGAGGACTATTCTTGCTTTGACATCCACTTAGCCATGGTTTCATTCTTCTGATCTTGTTTGGACATCCATTGAGCCATATCTTCAGACTTCTGATCTTGTTTGGCCATCCATGACTTAATCTCAGATTGACCAGCTTCCAGAACTGCAATCTTATCTTCAAGATCTGGATTTTCTTTCTTGACCTCAGATGAAGAAGGTGGAGCAGAGCCTGAAGCAGGAACATAGTCAAATTCCATAGGAGATGCAGAGTCAGGAGCAACAGATCTAGAGGGATGTTCTACAAGAGTCATAGCCAGAGGGTTTTCTTCAGATGCAGACTCAGTAGTCACTTATGTATCACATACTGCAGAGGATGAAGGAACATCTTCAAGAAGCAATGGCTCAGATCTTTTAATAGTCCAGAGCAAGCTTCTAGCAGTCTCAGCAAATCTGAGCTTCGCATCATCAGAACATACATTCTTCAGATTTGAGGCTACCTTATTGAATCTGTTGATGAAGCTATTCCAGATAGCATCAGATTCATTTGCATCCATTGTTGATAAGCACTTCTTCTGAACAGAGCCAAAATGCATCTTTATTTCTCTCATAAAACTTGTAAGTAAAAGATCAACATTCAACCTAGTTTTTGGTTTCAGAAGAGTTTCCAAGGTGAGTGGCTTGGGTTGAGGTGAAGGTGGAATGGTGAATTTTGGAATGATGACCATAGGGCGAGGGTAGAAGGGTATGGATGGAGAATCAGATGAAGTGGCAGTTTTTGATCTGATTAAGGTATTCAGCAAAGATGGTTTTGCATTTGATGCATAGGAAACAACATCAAATGTGGTAGAAGTGTAAGGAATGAACGTAAATTTATCAAATAAAAGAGATTCTGATGAATTCATTTTTGGCAGTTCTTTTATATATGTTTGGAGAACAGATGGTAGAATGATGGAAAGCTTGGGTTTAACAGGAGCGATAGTGTCAAATGGTTCAATTCTGGTGTAGAAATTTTTGAATTTGAAACATACTCAATGTTAGAGGAAAATGGTTTGCACGAGGTAAAGGATACACACTCAGATGTCCTTGGCTTAGGTGTTGGGATGGGATTGGGAATGAGAATTTCAGAAGAAATAGGTGGTTCTGGTTGGTTAGCTTCAAAAGTTATGAGAGAGGGAGGTGAAAGAATATCTGGGTGGATATCAGATTCTGATGAGTTTGAGGATGTGGTTGGGGTACAAGACGTAGAAGATACTTCAAACACAGTCTTGAGAGGTGTAACATTTAGAACCTCTGTCTCAGGTATATTTGTTTCAGGAGGGTTGGTTGGTTCTGATTGATTCTCAGAAGGTTTTGATGTAGGTGGTTCAGAAACAACTTGTTCATGTGCAACAGAATCAGATACAACTGGATCAGATGCAACTGGATCAGATGTAACTGGATCAGATGCAACTGGATCAGATTGTATAGGTTCAGATGTGTCTGAATGTTGTTTTTCTGGTTGTTGTTGTGGTGCAGATTGTTCTGTTGGTTTTGTTATAGGTGTGGGAATTGTGTTTGCTGGTGTTGTTGTTGTTATTGGTTTAGACGGTGGAGTAACAGAGGGTTTAAGTGGAGTAGTGGAAATGGGATCAGATGATTTTTGTGGGGAAGGAACTTTTGATGGTTCAGATTTTTGAGATGGGGCAGGAATATATTGTTTTTTAGTAGGAGGGGGTTTTGGAATAGAACTAAAAGTTGATTCATTTATCACAATTTTAGAGAAAGAAGATACATATGTTTTAGTACTTGTAGTCTTGATACGCTTTGTGGGAACAAAAGGAACGTCACCAGAGGCTTTTCTCTTGATCAGCTTTTGTGGCTTGGCAGCAACTTTTGGCTTCTTCTGAGCAGCAGCTTCTTCTGCCTCTGATTGACCTCTTTTCTTTGTGTTCTCATTGTATACATCAGACATTGGTTCTCTTGCTCTTTTTAGAATGTCTGCAGGAATGGGTGTCCCATCTTCTTTGCATGAATCAATATATCTCACAATTATATCTCTTGGTTCTTTAGCACCAAACAGTGGAAAGTTTTCAACTGGAAATCTCTTCTGACTGATTTCAGAAATATTCAGTTTCTTGGGTGCAGATGTGAGTTCCTCTACAATTTTTAGTCTCTGAAGACTCTTTACATTCAGAGGTTTTCCAATAATTGATTCAAGTTCATCCTTGACTCCAACTTCATACAGAGCAGTCACCAGACCATTCTCTGTTAGAATGTCTGAGATTAACCTTCCAAAGGGAATCCATGTCCTGATCTTCTGACCCTTATCCTTTACAGATTCTCTTAAAGCATTGATATGGTTCCATAGATGCATAAACAGAATGTAAGGAAGATCTACCTTAGTGCTCTGACTTAAATAGTACATGAAGTAGAGTTGTTCATTGTTCACGTAATCTAGAGAATTGGTAGATTTTCTGTGATAGATGCATCCCAGAAAAATCTTTGCCCAGATTTTATAGTCAGGCTTCAGATCCTTAAATTTGTTAGAGGCTTGTCCAAAAGAGATGACTTCCTCATAAACTTCCTCCATGTCTACACGCTCAGCTGTTAGATGACATACTCCATCAGTCTCCTCATACCCTATGAGTTTCCTGATTAGATCTTCAGTAATTATAATCTCCTTACCCAGAACAGAAGACAAGATGAACTTTGGATAAACAGATGCATGTATTCAGAATTCTTTCACCAGATGAGGGTAAACTGGTCCAAATAATCTGTCAAAGTATTTGACCCAACCTTGAGCATCAATTATTGAACGAAATTCAAACCCATTTTCAGCTAACGAATTAAATTCCACCATTGATTCACATAGAACTTCAAGTTTGTCAACAGGAGTTAACAAAGTCCTTTTAGGTACAGTGAATGGAGTCACACCCATATTTGCAGAAGTAACTGCAGCCATGGTTGATTGAAACTGAGCTACTATAGAAGATGAAGTTGCCATTGAAGAGGATGAAGATGATTTGGACGAGGGTTTAGGGTTTTTGTGAAGAGAGAATAAAATACAGAAATGCATAAACTTGCTTGTGATGTGAAAAGTGTGAAATTGGTGTGAGATGTGGTATTTATAGAAAACACTTAAGGCACACAAACAGACATACAAAGCACGTTTTCACATAGCATTTAATGACAATTAATGAAAGAGAATAAAAATCATTTCAATCATTAATTGATTCTGACAAATTTAGGGGGAAAATCAAGATTTTCACTATTCAAACCATACCTCAAATGTCTCTTCAGTGGTGTACACGCTATCTTTTCAGATTCAGAGTGACACGTGTTTTCTTGCACGTGCTTCTGAATTATCATGAGAAATGAAACATTAGCCAACGTTCAGATCCTCTAAGATTGGTTAGTTCAGATACACACAAATAAAAATAAGTCAAATAAATAGCAGATGAAATACTTCAGAGTTTTAAACATTTGTATCTGAGAAATTTGCTTCTGATAAATATCATTCTGGACAAACATCCATACCAATATTTTTCAGAATAAATTTGAACCTATCTTCAGCAAGGGGTTTTGTGAAAATATCTGCCCATTGATGATCTGTATCAACAAAGGCCAAGTTTATAATACCCTTCTGAACATAGTCTCTGATGAAATGATGCTTAATTTCTATAAGTTTTTCCTTAGAGTGTAAAATAGGGTTTTTAGACAAACATATAGCAGAAGTATTATCACAGAATATAGAAATATTACTTTCAAAAATCTGATAGTCTTCTAGCTGACTTTTCATCTAGAGCATCTGCGTGCTACATCCTGCAGCAGCAATATATTCTGCCTCTGTAGTTGACAGTGCAATTGTGGGTTGCTTCTTGCTGTACCAAGAGATTAGATTTCTTCCTAGAAATTGACAACTTCTAGAAGTACTTTTTCTTTCCACTCTGTCTCCAGCGTAATCAGCATCACAGAATCCAACTAATTTGAAATCATCAGATTTTCTGTAACACAAACCCACATTAGAAGTACCTTTCAGATACCTTGGAATCCTCTTAACAGATGTTAAGCGTGATTCTCTAAGATCTGATTGGAATCTTGCACACAAGCATACACTGAACAAAATGTCAGGTCTAGAAGCAGTTAAGTAGAGAAGAGATCCTATCATACCTCTGTAGAGTTTCTGATCTACTTTCTTACTTACCTCTTCCTTGCCTAGTGTACTAGTTGGATGCATGGGAGTCTTTGCCATCTTACTATCAGTCATGTTAAATTTCTTCAGAAGCTCTTTAACATATTTGGTCTGATGAATGTAAGTGCACTCTGGAGTTTGGTTGACTTGAATTCCTAGAAAGAATCTCAATTCTCCCATCATGCTCATTTCAAATTCTGCCTGCATACATTGAGCAAACTCCTTTCCCAGCATAACATTGGTTGATTATAATATCATCCACATATATTTGACAAATTAGAAGATATTTCTTAAATGTTTTATAGAAGAGTGTTGTGTCCACTTTGCCTCTGATGAAGTTTTTCTCTAGAAGAAAATTGCTTAACCTCTCATACAAAGCTCTGGGAGCTTGTTTTAAACCATAAAGAGATTTCTTTAGTTTAAAAACATGTTCTGGAAATTTTTCACTCTCAAAACCAGGAGGCTGGTGAACATAAACTTCTTCTTCTATAATACCATTTAGAAAGGCACTTTTAACATCCATCTGATATAGAGTGATGTTATATTATGCAACAAAATAAATGAGTAAACGAATAGACTCTAACCTTGCAACAGGAGCATAAGTCTCTGTATAATCAATTCCTTCTTGTTGGCTGTAACCTTGAGCAACTAGCCTTGTCTTATTTCTTTCAACTTCTCCTTTCTCATTAAGCTTGTTCCTGAAGACCCACTTAGTTCCAATTATGTTGAATCCTTTTGGTCTTGGAACTAAATCCCACACATCATTTCTTGTGAATTGATTTAGCACTTCTTGCATGGCAATAATCCAGTCATTGTCTTGCAGAGCTTCATCCACAGAAGTTGGTTCAATTATTGACACCAACCCAAATAATGATGCTTCATAAGATCTGAGGAAGGATCTTGTTCTAATGGGGTCATCCTTCTTTCCAATGATCATGTCCTCTGGATGAGAGGCTTTGATTCTGGAAGATGATCCTCTAATAGTTGATTTTTCAGAAATGTTTAAGTTGTTCATCTGAGAAGTCAAAGGAATTGCATCTGGCGTTGCTTCAGGTTCCTTCTCTTGAGCTTTGTCTGCCTCTGAGCCTTCAGAGTCTGTGAGAATTACTTCTCTATCTGCAGAACTTTCAAACTGCTTTGGCTTTTCAATGCCAAGCTTATCATCAAATCTAACATGAATAGATTCTTCCACAATCTGTGTTTCAGTATTGTATACTCTGTAGCCTTTAGAGCGTTCAGAATACCCAAGCATGAAACACTTATGTGCTTTAGAATCAAACTTGTTCAGATTCTCTTTAGTATTCAACATATAGCAAATACATCCAAAAGGATCAAAATATGAAATGTTGGGCTTTCTGTTCCTCCACAATTCATAGGGAGTCTTTTTCAGAAGAGGTCTTACAGACACTCTGTTCTGAATGTAACAGGCTGTGTTGATTGCTTCTGCCCAAAAGTGCTTTGCCAGATTAGTCTCATTGATCATGGTTCTGGCCATTTCTTGCAGAGTTCTATTTTTCCTCTCTACAACCCCATTCTGTTGTGGAGTTCTAGGACAGGAAAAATCATGAGCAATGCCATTTTCATTAAAATATTTTTCAAAATATTTATTTTCAAATTCACCACCATGATCACTTCTGACTTTTATAATTTTGAAATCTTTTTCATTCTGGACTTGTTTGCAGAAGTCAAAGAACACAGAATGTGACTCATCCTTGTGATTTAGGAACTTTACCCATGTCCATCTGCTGTAGTCATCAACAATGACTAATCCATACTTGTTGCCTCTGATGGATGCAGTTTTCACTGGTCCAGACAGATCAATGTGAAGTAATTCTAATGGTCTTGAGGTTGAAACAACATATTTAGATTTAAAGGAAGATTTTGAAAACTTTCCCTTTTGACATGCTTCATAAAGAGCATCTCAGTTGAACTTCAACTTAGGAAGTCCTCTGACCAGATTGAGTTTATTAATTTGAGATATATGTCTAATATTAATATGCCCCAATCTTCGGTGCCAGACCCATTGCTCATCATTAACAGACAAGAGGCATTTAACATTTTGAACTTTAAGTTCTGAAAGATTTATTTTGTAAATGTTGTTCTTCCTCTTTCCATTGAATAGGATTGAGCCATCCTTCTGACTAACAGCTTTACAACATTGTTGATTAAAG
>CAWUDS030006399.1:0-36245 GCA_963859935.3 Lathyrus sativus | reverse complement strand
CTTCTTAATTCTCTTGATTTCTCCTTGGCACAACACCACATCCATATCCACATATCAAATGATGAATCCCACATCCTTCAAATGGGCCTTGATGCCCTTCAATCAAGCATTTGACCTAGGGTTGACCTAGGGTTGACCTAGGGTTGACCCGGATGAAACCCTAGTTGATTGTCTTCAACTGTAGCTCTTGCAACCACACTAATAAATTGTCTTACTTTCAAAATGACCCTCTAGGCCTTAAATGATGTCTACACACATTCCATGCCTCAGTCCATAGCTCACAACCTCTATGATGATCTTCAATTACTCCCCAAATAGGCTATAAATCTACTGCTTGATCTATCAACTTCTCAAAGCTTTACCTCCTTTCTTGGTGACTTGAATAGACTTGGGCTTGAATAAAACCCCTTTTGGATATGCTTCTTGAGATGAAAATAGCACTTGATCCCTTGTGTTGCACCCTAAAATTTGCCTAACCTTATTCCTTGGTTTATGTTTCATCATCATTAGCATTTGCATGTAGAGTCATGTACATAGACTAACCATCTGCATAGCATAAGCATAGCAAGTCATTCAACAGGGGACCAAGTGTTATTTTCATCTCTAGAGGCCTAGCAAGAGGTTATTATTCTAATTCAATCATATTCAAGTCATCAGGAAAGAATTTGAAAGCAAAGAGTTCAGCAGAGCAAGCCTTGAGTCTACCTCCTAGCTGAGGATATCTGAGGATTGAAGGTATGGAGAGCATCTAGACATCTTGAGAGACTTACAAAGTCATTTGGAGAAGAAAGCAAGTTGTTGATGTGAGCACAAGAGCTATAGTTGAAGGCAGTCAACTAGGGTTTCATCTAGGTCAACCCTAGGTCAACCCTAGGTCAATTGACTGACTTAAGAGGGCATTCAAGTCTATTGGAGAGATGTGGGATCAACATTTGACATATGAAGAAGGATATGGAGATATGACAAGGAGAATTCAAGAGAAATCAAGGAGAAGAGGAGTTACTAAATTAGGGTTTCTCTGTAAAATCCCCTAGTTTAGGTCAAATTTCCAAGCAAGATAAGTCAAAATGCTAGCTTCAAATGGCTTCTTGGCCAACATGAAACTTGTAGAGGATCTCAAGACCTTTAATTTGAGTGGTGGAAGACCTCAAGGAGATTTATAGAACTCAAGTTATGGTCCTTACAAGTTACAGGTCATCTGGGGTGTCTGAATTTTTGTCTGGGAAAGTGACTTGACTTCCAAGCTAGTTTTGCCCCTCAAGGAGATTTCAAATGAATTCTTGGTCAACATAAGAATTGTTCCTCATTGTCTTAGCTTTCTAGAATGGTATGGCATGCCTTCATATGATGTGGAGAACTCAACTTATGGTCTTGACAAGCAAAGGGTATTTTGGGCATTTGTGAATTACAGGTCATTTTAACCTATACCCAAAACTCATACAAGGAGGCCTCAAATGGAAAAACTTACAACATCAAACTTGCTCCAAATGGGATTTTAAGTCTAGAAAGAAGGTCACAAGTTATTGGAGAAGCTCATAGCATGGAGTTGCATGATAGGTCAAAATATGAACTAAAAAGGCTTATAAAGTGAATAATTTCAAGTTGGA
Organism: Lathyrus sativus; assembly: GCA_963859935.3. Lineage (NCBI taxonomy): Eukaryota > Viridiplantae > Streptophyta > Magnoliopsida > Fabales > Fabaceae > Lathyrus > Lathyrus sativus. The sequence continues at coordinate 34,638 of CAWUDS030006399.1, read as the reverse complement.
AAATGGTTTGGGAGATTTACAAGTCCAAATGGAGACTTCCAATATATGATTTTGAATGGAAAAACAATTCTAAGAACAATGGTTCACCCACTTTTTTGAGTTTAGAAGGAAAAAATGAAGTTATCCATGGTTGCTTATCATTTAAGAAACATAATCAAAAATGAGCCAAAGTTTGAAAACAAGGGAATGTGCAAGATGGATCTAGAATGTTCATTTGGGGTCTATATATTCATGAAAGGAGAATTTGGCAAGGGTTGGCCTCATTTTGCACCAAGAATTCCACAAAATTTCTCACACTTTTTCATTGGAGTTTCATTACAATTCTCTCAAAACCTTCATCAACTTGCATCAAAATCAACTCAATCTGATTCCATCATCATCATAGGTCATAATTGAAGCAAAGTTTTGGTGTGAATCATTCATTTTCGAGCACTTTTTCTCAAGAACATCAAGATTGAAGTTGCAAGTGGATAGCATAATTCTGGCCAAATCTCATCCAAAGCTTGCATACAGAATCACATACATCAAGGATTGATCAGGATCCAGCACTTAGAAGCCTCAAATCATCAATCTCCATAGCTGTTTGCAAGATTTTGCACAAGGTAAGTTTTCAATCACACAGCTCGATTCAGTTAGTTAGGCATGTTGTTGTTAGTTTAGAGATGATCTAGGTGGTTAGGAGATTAGTTTAGATGAATTTGGAGTGATTTGGAGTCCATTGTTAGCAGGTGCCATAAGCTGTTTGGATCAATATCTCTTAGGTTAGGGCATTAGAATCTAAGCTTGATAGCGCAGGTTGCTCTCCATTAGTTGTAGTTCATTTTAGGTTAAGTTTGATTGAGAATGGTGATGTTGCATATCAGTGTCCTTCCATGGTAATCAGAGATTGATGCTATCGGATTGAGAGATTTATTGAGTTTCAGATTGAATTGAGATCATAGGATTGTAGAGTGAAAGATTTTGAGCAAGTTTCGTGTTCATGGCGTGGCATTTCATCGCGTGTAGAAGGAGAACGGTTTGGTGTAAACCTGCTCGTGCATGAGCTCTCATGGTGTTGGAAACCCTAGTTTGCAGAACCAAGGAGGAAGACGAAATCTGAGCCCTTCGTTTGGAGTTAGACCCTTGACTGTGGGCGTGATCCAATGGCCAGCGTTTGATTTCAATTTGGAGGGAATTGACTGGGTGCCAAACGCACCGTTTCATTAATTGAAACGGGCGGGCCTCAGTTTCTGTTGCTAATCCCACCCCAGTTCTAAGCCCAATAGGAATTTCAACGTGATTTCTATACTTTTCTCACCCCCCCAGCGTGTGTGGAACTCTGAGTTGTTTCTGGGCCTTGTCCAAAACGCTACCAGCACCCCCCTTTAGGAGGCCCATCCTGGACTGAACTGAGCGCGCCTACTATTCTAACCCCCTCCCTCATTTTAATTCATTTTATTTCTTATTTCATTTTAATTTTTACTAATCTTTGAAAATTCATAAATAATTCATAAAAAATGCTTTTTAATTCATTCTTTTTACCATGTTTTCATTAAAATGTCTAGAATATTATAGGAAAATAAATTTTCATTTTTAGTTTTATTTCATATTTTTTTCATATTTTCTAAATAAATGTCATAATAAATAGATTCATTTCATGCATTATTTTTATGATTTTTGTTCTCTCACATGCTTTAATATTTTTTGATCATTATTTTCATATTGTTTAGATGAGATATTAGGCTTGTAGAAATATTTTAGTTCCCATTTTTAGAGGCTAATTTTAGGTGATTAATAAGTGCTTGAATATCATGAACAAAACTAGGGTTTTTAGGTGACAACTTAGGAGTTTGATTTCATTTCCCTTAGGACTTAGGGTTTGAATAGATTAGTTATGGGACTATAGGGGCTATGGGTAGTTATCAGATCCCTTAGAGAACAGTTAGGATTCCCCTACTGCTATTATTACTGTCTGTATATCTGATGTCTGGTGTGGTGTGCCCTCTGGGGTTTATTGATTGTTTGTATGGGTATTGGATTTGTCTGGGGCCCTGGAGAAGCTGAAGATTTGTGGAGATGAAGCCATTGAAGATTCAAAGATGCTGAAGATCAACTGTCAGAGTTGAGGAGGAGCTTCTTGCTAGCAGTTGCTGAGGAGACTAGGGTTTAGGAGCTAGGCAGAGCTCTAGGTTAGAATGATTATTTCTCAAACATGGATTGCCTTGTCTGCATCCATTCTTCTCTGTGATTCAGAGTCTCTATAAGACACTCACCCCCTTCCTTTGGAAGGCTTGGTGATAGTGTCTATGAGATAGAACTCTTGAGAGAAAATGTCTCTTGTGTTAGAAGCAGTCTGTTCACCACCTTTGGTAGTCAACTGATTGCTTAACACCCAATTCACTCTTGTGACTAATCCCTCATCCTGGAGGTTTGAGCATGAAGAAAAGCCATTGCAGATGGAAGACTGATGATCAAAGCCCTTGCCTGAAGGCCATGAAGATGGAGATTGATGCTTGTTGAAGCTTGTGAATGATTGGAGATTGCTTGAAGCCAGTTGTTGATTTAGAGCTGCTGATGCTGGTTCTTTTGCTGTATTTCATTTGTTGATGTATTGATTGGTTTTCTGAACTGTATTGTTTGCTGTTTACCCCGTTGGGTTGAAAGTGAAGCCTGTTCACTTTCGCCTATTGTTTTCTAGGTTCGAGGTTGAGTGGGACTCCCTTGCCTCGCTTGTATTGCTGCATCCATGCATTTTACTGTTTTGCTGTATATATCTGATATTGTTTCTGTTTCTGCCTATCCCGTAGGATCTCTGTTTCTCTCTGCGCAAGAGAGGAGCATGATAGACACTAGGTCTTAACCCATGCATGATAACATTAGGTTAGTTTGTTTCCCTTCGCAACCGTAGGTTAGAGTTCTGTCTCTTTCTTTCTCAAAACAAACAGAAAAACACATAAAGATTTCAAATGCAATAAAAGACACTTCTTCCGTAAAAGAATGTGAACTCATCAAAGCGTCATTTTTGTCCTCTTGGACTGTTAATCAGAAAAACCTTTTCAGAAGGAATAAAATCAACCAAGGCAGACTTGTGTCGTACGTGGCCCGAACTACGTTTGCTCTGATCTTTCATGCTGTATGAAAGTACGTAGGCATAGGATGCGATATCCTAGCGAGCAACCTTCCCCTCCTTTCCCGTAGGTAGGCGAACTACGTTGACTCTGATTTCTCGTTCCAGACGGGAATACGTAGGCATAAAGTGCGATACTTTGCCGAGTCATTTTTATTTCCATTTTATTTTCTTTTTAACCCTTGACCTATAGTTTAGATAGAATAACAATCCATACCCGAAAACAAGCGTGGATCCCGTCGAGTACGACGGACGTGAGGGGTGCTAATACCTTCCCCTTGCGTAACCGACTCCCGAACCCAGGTTTTGGTTGCGATGACCATACCTTTCCCGTGTTGTGCGAGGTTTACTCTGAGCGTTTCCTTTCCCTCCCGTGGGATAAATAACGCACGGTGGCGACTCTTCTGTCAGCCGGCGCCGATTTTCGCAGTAGCGACAGCTGGCGACTCTGCTGGGGACCCAACGTCCCCTGGCTGCTAAGGACTGCGATGGTTCTTATGCATTTGGGATCCAACGTCCCTTGAGAGAGTCAATCCTAACGCTTGTTTTCCCGTCGAGGATTTTGTATGGAGTTATTGTATATTTCTAACCCTGTATTTTTCAGCTTTATATATATTGTTCATTATTGCTGTATCTGGGGTGTGACGGGTGTTCTGATATTGAGAGATAAGCCGGACCTGGGCTTGAGTGCACCTAGAATTAGAGTAGAAATTAGTGGGCGCCCGCTTGCTTTGCTTGCTTTGGTGTCCCATGAAATCTACACTCAGACGAGGTTCCTCTGGTTGGCCTCCTGCCCCTTCCTTTGGTTGGCGTGGGTTGCTGGTTAGTTGGATTGTCGACTCTGGGGACCGATCATTTGGAAGTTGGCTGAGTGAGGCCTCTTCAGGAATTGATGATGCCACTCCTTCTGGGAATCGTATCATCAACCCTGAAAGTCTGTGACGCCGACGACCGCATAGGATGCCGTACCTTGTGCCAGTTATAGGGCCACCCACCTGCGAGGGGATTCAGGGTTATGCAGGTAACTAGACCTCCAGACTACCGGTTATTTCCTGATCAGAGATCTTGGTTATTTATGGAGATTTATTCTGAGGTCTGTCAGAGACCATTTGGAGGTGTATTCTGAGGTCTGTCAGAGACCATTTGAGAAGTGTTTTGAGGTCTGTCAGAGACCAATTATGGATGTGATTTGAGGTCTATCAGAGACCAGGTGGAGTTATGGTTTGAGGTCTGTCAGAGACCAGTGTTGGAGTTCTATTTTAGGTCTATCTGAGACCAGGGTTTGATGACTTTTGGATGGTCTATCTGAGACCTTTCTTGATTGGGTTTAGGCTATGCAGTTGCAGCTTTGGTCCCTGTTGAATGTTACTTGCATTGCATCCTTGCATATCCATTATCATTTGCATTTCACTAACATGTGTCTGTGCTGCAGGTACATTTGCATTTCCCTAGTTCTAGTGCCCAGACTTCTGAGTGTTTGATCATGACTAGCCTACGGAGAACAGTTGCTTACAAATTGCCTACGCCTGATATTGTTCCTTTACTGGGGTTGATCTCTCTTGCTGATGAGAGTGTTCGTAGGAGTTTCCGGATGAGCTATGGTAGATTATTGAGATTGGTGTGCAAACCTACAGAGGTAGAGTTAGATGGGCTGTATGCTTTGATGCAATTCTACGACCCTGCTTTGAGGTGTTTCACGTTCTCTGATTTTATTATGGGACCAACTCTGGAGGAATACGCTGAGTATGTTGAGCTGCCTGTGCAGAACCAGGTTCCATTCATTCATTATGATGCCAAGCCTAAGCCGGAGGAATTGGCAAAAGCCTTGCATGTTGATGCTTCTGAACTTGTGACTACTGTTTCCCGTGGAGTTCCAGGCTTCTCATTTCAGTTCTTAGTGGGTAAAGCCCAAGAGTACGCCAAGAATGGGTGCTGGGTTGCTTTCAATGCTGTGTTGGCTTTGTGCATTTATGGCATAGTACTGTTCCCCAATATACCGGATTTTGTGGACTTCGATGCTTTCTACTTGTTCGCCGCTGGTAATCCTGTACCTACCTTACTCGGAGATCTCTACCATTCGCTGCATTACAAGAATGAGAAGGGAAGAGGGAAGAATGTTCATCTGTGTGTGCCCTTATTGAGTATGTGGTTTGAGAGTCACCTTCCTAAGAGAGGATCTGCTGCAGAGACTACAGTTCCAGTTGGTTGGCCAGAGCGTCTGATGAGGCTATCGTCGGAAGATATGGAGTGGTTTGATAGAGATCTGCTGGGATCTGAGCTCCTCTTCAGTTGTTCTGGGTACCCTAATGTGCCATTGATAGGAAGAAAAGGGTGCATCAATTACAACCCTTCTCTATTCATTCGCCAGTTTGGATATGCGCTGAAGAATCCACCTCAGGAGGAAGAAGTACAGGAATCTCTGTACTTCACCGGTGACGTGAAGGGGGAGTTATTAGCCAAGTTGCGACATGCTTGGACGCGTATTAACCGCACAGGGAAGCCGTTGTTAGGAAAGAATGACTGTCAGGCCTATGCACCTTATAGAGCTTGGATTCAGGAGAGGGCTAGTCAGTTGAAGATGCCATTTCCAGATGCACCAATTCTTGATCCTATTCCGGTAGAAGAGCCGACTACTGTTTCTAGAGAAGCATATGAACAGGTTGTGAAGGAGAAAGAAGCCCTGATGAAGATTAACGAAGGGTTAGAGCAAGAGCTAGCCCAGGCACGCAGTGAGAAGAACAAGGCCGTATATGCTTTCCAACAACAGATCGAGCTAGTAAACAGGTTAGGAGCTGAGTTGACCGAGGAAAAGAAGAAGCGCGAACGTCTGGGGCAAGAGTTCAGAAGTTCCCATGACATGCTGGAAGCCAAAAAGAGAGGCGCTCGACGCAGCACACCGAGAGATATCTTCTTGCAACAAGACTTGGAACGCTACTCTCACCAACAACAAGAAGAGGGAAGATAAGCTGAAGCAGCAAATTTCCGACCTCGAAGAGAAGTTGAAGTCTAGCATCAAGAAGTGTGAGGAGGAAGTGATGAACCGGTATAGTGTCCAGCACGCACTGAACAAGGCAATCAAATCCAGAGATGAAGCAGTGTCCCAGAAGCGAAAGTTAGAAGATTGCTTCGGAGAAGCAGCATGGGAAGAAACTGCTGAAGACGTACGCCGTGTCCTTAAGAAGAGAAACCAGCTTGTTGAAGGGCTGCTTGACCGACCAAGCCATCCGGAGACCAAGAAGTTGATAGAGGAGTACCAGACTTTTGGGAGGATCTGATCATTCCATTACTTGTATGCTTTATTTGCATAGTGCTGACCATCACCAGGATTGTTGGTTGAGGTCATGCCATCTTTGTACTCTCAGTGATATTGTACCCTGGGCTTATTGATTCTCTCTGTTATATATGAGGCTTTCTATGATTCAGCTCCGGTATTCTTATTGTCAATACTGTCACCGCACCGGCACCTTCGCACTAGAACTGGGGGAATGAACTTCCCTAATGCACAGACACATTGCATTGCATTCATATTCATCTTGCATAACAGGTAATCTTTGAATGGTGTCTTATCTCCTGCTTTGATTCAGGTACTTAACAGGATTCCAGATCAACATCCACACCGCTATTCTACACGATCCAACTGTCGGAAAGTCATGGACCAGATTCAGAATGAGATGCAGGATGTACGCGAGAAGCTCGCCCTCTTCATGCAGACCATGGAGGCTATAGCAAAAGGGCAAGAGAATTTGCAGGCCATGGTCCAGCCTCTGTTGGCTCGCAACGCTGGTCATGGTAACGAAGATCATCAGTCTGTCCGGGTTGATACTGCTCATGGAGACGGCACTCCAACGCCAGTGGCTCCGCCTGTCGTCAATGTGAATGCTGCTAACGTCAACAACGCTACCGCTGCTGTGAATGGTAACGTCGGAGTTGGAAATGAAACTGCTGTCCATAACGCTGGGCTGGGTGATGTCAATGTGGGAGATAATCTCGGAGGCAATGGCTTTGTCAATACTGGGTTCGGATTCAACGATCAGGGATTCGACAACACTGGCAAGTATGGCTTTAATGCCCAGGGCTTTGGGCAAGATGGTTATGGTATGGTCAATCAGGCTACGGAGGTTTTGGAAACGGAAACGGTGCTGGTTTTATGGCTGGTGGTCCTGCTGGAGGTGTTCAAGGGTATGGCAACAGAGGCCGAGTTCCGGGGATGAATCAGGTCAGAGCTGGACGTAATAATGCGTATGATGGATACGGGGCTGGAAACGGTATGTGGCAAGAGGATCAGCAGGAAGACGCCTTCTCTGGAGGGGGCTTTGAAGGGCCGATGGATGATTCTCAAAAGATTAGAATGCTGGAAGAGCAAATGAAAGGAGTCCTAAATCAGAGTGTTGTGGGACTGGACATGGCAACTATGGGCTTGGTACCTGGCTTGAGGGTGCCCATTAAATTCAAAGCGCCTGCGTTCGATAAGTACAAAGGAGATACATGTCCGAAGGTTCATGTACGAGCTTATTACAGAAAGATGTCTGCATACTCCACTGACGAAAGAATGCTCATGCATTTCTTTCAGGATAGCCTATCGGGTCCTTCCTTAGAGTGGTACATGGGGTTGGAGCCCACTGATATTAAGACTTGGAAGCAATTAGCGGAGGCGTTCGTAGCCCATTACAAATATAACAGTGATCTGGCACCCAATCGGGTCCAGTTGGCCGGGCTTTCGCAGAAGAAGGGGGAGAGTTTTAAAGAATACGCGCAAAGGTGGCGCGATATGGCCGCCAGGGTCCGTCCTCCTGTGGAAGATAAAGAAATGAACGACATGTTTGTTGGCACATTCACCGGGCTGTTTCATGATATGTTGTTTCATACGTCTCTGGCTAGTTTTTCAGATCTGATTTTGATGGGTGAAAAGATTGAGCGGAACATTAAGCAAGGAAAGTTCCAAGTTGACGAGTCAGCTGCATCTGGCAGTAATAGGAAAGCTTATGGTGGGCGCCGTCAGGGCGAAGCTAGTGCTGTATTTGGAGGCCGAGGCCGAGGCCGAGGCAGGGGAAGAAATCAATATCGTCAGCAGCAGCAAGTGTCGAGTGTCACTATTCCGTATCAACAACAACCAATCCAGCAACAACAACAGGTTCAGCAGCAACCAATGCCACAGCAGCAGCAGCCTCAGCAGGGGGCACAGCAAGCTCAGAGAAGATTCCAGGGTGGTAAGCCGAGAAGGGTGTTCGAGAAGCCTCCCTCTAACTACGCTGATTTATTGCAGACCTTGTTGGGATTGAATCTGGTGGAGAAAAGAACCTTGGCACCGATAACGGGAACTCCCCCGTTCGGCTATGATGCAAATAGGCGCTGCGAGTTTCATTCTGGGGCCCCGGGCCATGATATAGAAGGTTGTCATGCTTTTAAGCACGTTGTGCAGGATCTCTTGGACAACAAGTCTATCAACTTCGGAACGACCGGTGCGAATATAGTCCAGAAACCCATGCCTAATCATGGGGCGAATGCCGTGCTGACTGAGGAAGGCCTGAATCTGATTATGAATGTTGAGGATTTAAAGACGCCGCTGAGCGAAATAAAAAGCCGACTGTTGCAAGGAGGTGTTTACCCGGGTTGTAATGAGTACTGTTTAGACTGTTGGGCCCTGTCTGGGGGGTGTGAGGATCTGAAGAAAGGCATTCAGGCCTTGATTGATGAAGGTGTATTGCAGTTTGATAGAACAGCAATTGATGAGCCGGCAGGGGCAGTAGTGGATAATCGGAGTGATGTTGCCACAGTGACAATTCCTAGGAAGACGATCACCATTTCAGCACCAGCTCAGCGACCACCGATTACTATAACTAAAGCCGGGCCCATCCCGTATGAGAGCACGAAGGCGGTTCCATGGTCATATGGGCTAGAGGTGTATTGTGACGGGATTAAAATCGATGTCAACAAGCAGTCAGCGGAGGTTGTGGATAATGTTGTGGGCTCAGGAGGCATGACAAGAAGCGGCAGGATCTTTATATCTCCTGAAGTAGAAGCCGAAAGGATAGCGAAAGGAAAAGGGAAAGCGGTGGAAAATGTTCCGATACAAGCAAATGAAAAAGAAGCAGCGTCAAAGGACGTAGAGGAATTCATGCGCTTAATTCGGAAGAGCGACTATAAAATCGTGGAGCATCTGCAGCAAACGCCGTCCAAAATATCTATTCTGTCATTGCTGTTGTGTTCGGAAGCCCACAGGAATGCTTTGCTGAAAGTCCTGGACACTTCTTTTGTACCACAGGATGTCTCCGTGAACCAGCTAGAAGGGGTATTAGCACACGTAAATGCAGGCCACAGTCTGGGCTTTACTGATTTCGACTTGACTCCGAAAGGAAGGGATCATAATATGGCATTACATGTATCTGTTGAGTGTAGAGGGTCGACAATGTCGCACGTATTGGTTGACACCGGGTCGTCTTTGAATGTGCTGCCTAAGAAGGCTATGATGAAGCTGGATGTTCGAGGGATTTTGTGTACACCAAGTGATTTGGTAGTCAGAGCGTTTGACGGCACGCGGAGGACAGTCTTCGGATCGATTACCTTGCCTCTGCAAGTGGGGCCGGAAATGTTTGCAACGGAGTTTTATATCATGGATATACAGCCTGCGTACAGCTGCTTGCTGGGAAGACCTTGGATTCACGGGGCAGGGGCGGTTACGTCTACCCTGCATCAGAAGTTAAAGTATATGGTCGGAGACAGCGTAGTCACCGTGTGCGGAGAAGAAGACATCCTAGTCAGTCATCTATCTTCGTTTAAATATGTGGAAGTCGACGGGGAGATCCACGAGACGCCATGCCAGGCATTCGAAGGTTTGCGCATTAAGGACAAGAGTCCCGGGCCAAGCAGAGTGCCAGAGATAGCTGTTTCTTCGTATAAAGAGGCTCAAGCGCTAGTGAAGGCAGGAGAAGCCACGGGCTGGGGCAAAGTATTGGACATTCCTGTGAAAATGGACCGGTTCGGACTGGGGTACCGACCATCGTCATCAACTCCTTCTGTGGGGGCCCCTCATTTCAGAAAGTCAATCACCATCTCTGCCAGTGGAGTATGCCATGAATCTGTCAATGCTGCTTCAGAATCCGATGAAGGGGACAGTGACTGTGATATGGATGCCTGGATTCAGCCAAGCACGCCAGGACAAGGACTGTGCAACTGGTCTATTCAGGAGCTTGTTCCTGTGACTTTTAAACAGTAATGCTTTGCTTTATTAATTGTTGAATAATCTGATGTCTTGCCCGGGGCATCAGGATTTGCTTAGGGCTGTGTTGTTATAAACATTGCTTTGTTAATCATTAAATAAATGGCGTTTTTTCATGTGCAAATACTGTAATCCCTGTCTTTCTTGTTTTGTATTTTTCAATAAAATGGCAACGTGGTTATCCGCTTTATACGCATTTTGAAGCACTTAACCCTTTCTTTTGCAGGATAACATTTTCAGATGACATCCTTGAACCACCTATGACTCGTCCCGACTTCGAGCACCCGGTATTCCAGACTGAAGAAGAGGTTGTTGAAGATAGCGACGTTCCTGAAGAACTGTCTTGGTTGGTGAAGCAAGAGGAAAGAGCCATTCTGCCTCACGACGAGGTCATCGAAATTATCAATTTGGGGTCGGAAGGGGTTGAGAAAAATATTCGTATCGGAGCCGCACTGCAGAGTGATATCAAGCGAAAACTGGTTGAAATGCTCCGAGAGTATAATGATGTATTCGCTTGGTCGTATCAAGATATGCCAGGGCTCGATACAGATATGGTTGTGCATCGTCTGCCACTGAAAGAAGACTGCCCGCCTGTCAAACAAAAACTTCGCAGAACTCGCCCAGATATGGCAATGAAGATCAAAGAGGAGGTTCAGAAACAGTGGGACGCTGGGTTCCTGGCTGTGACGAAGTATCCCTCATGGGTTGCCAACATCGTACCAGTGCCAAAGAAAGATGGCAAGGTTCGAATGTGCGTGGATTATAGAGATTTGAATAAAGCAAGCCCAAAAGACGATTTTCCACTTCCTCATATTGACGTGTTAGTTGATAATACTGCTCAATACTCTGTATTCTCCTTCATGGATGGCTTTTCAGGCTATAACCAGATTAAAATGGCGCCAGAGGATATGGAGAAGACTACTTTCATAACGCCTTGGGGAACATTTTGCTATAAAGTGATGCCCTTTGGTTTGAAAAATGCTGGGGCAACGTATCAGCGTGCGATGACAACTCTCTTTCATGACATGATGCATAAAGAGATTGAAGTTTATGTTGACGATATGATTGCCAAATCCCAGACGGAGGAAGAGCATCTGGTGAATCTGTTGAAGTTGTTTAAAAGGCTTAGGAAGTTCAGGCTGAGGCTGAACCCTAACAAATGCACCTTCGGGGTGAGATCGGGTAAGCTCCTGGGGTTCATAGTAAGCGAAAGAGGAATAGAGGTCGATCCTGCTAAAATAAAAGCGATCCAAGAAATGCCGACGCCTAAAACAGAGAAAGAGGTGCGCGGGTTTTTAGGGAGATTGAACTACATTGCTCGGTTCATATCTCACCTAACGGCCACGTGTGAACCATTATTCAAACTCTTGAAGAAAGATCAAGCTGTAACGTGGAACGATAATTGTCAAAAGGCGTTCGACAAAATAAAGAAGTATCTGCAGGAGCCTCCTATTTTGATACCCCCAGTGGCAGGGAGACCCTTGATAATGTATTTGACGGTTCTTGAGGGGAGTATGGGTTGTGTTCTCGGTCAACACGACGAGACAGGGAGAAAAGAGCATGCAATCTATTATCTGAGTAAGAAATTTACAGACTGTGAATCTCGATACTCAATGCTGGAGAAAACTTGTTGCGCGCTAGCCTGGGCCGCCAAGCGTTTGAGGCAGTACATGCTGAATCATACAACCATGCTCATCTCGAAGATGGATCCGATCAAATATATATTCGAAAAGCAGGCGTTGTCAGGTAGAATTGCCCGTTGGCAGATGATCTTGACTGAATATGATATTCAATACGTCTCGCAAAAGGCAATAAAGGGGAGTGTGCTGGCTGAGTATCTGGCGGAGCAGCCTATTGAAGAGTATCAATCGATGAGATTTGACTTTCCTGACGAGGATATCATGTATCTCAAGATGAAGGATTGTGAAGAGCCGTTACCAGACGAAGGACCAGAGCCGGGGTCCAAATGGCAGATGATATTTGATGGAGCTGTGAATGCTTACGGTAGCGGAATAGGGGCAATTATCACTACGCCGCACGGGTCGCACATCCCGTTTACTGCCCGATTGACCTTTGCCGTTACCAACAATGAGGCCGAATACGAAGCTTGTATAATGGGGCTTGAAGAAGCCATTGATTTGCGAATCAAACAGTTAGACGTATACGGAGACTCAGCTCTGGTGGTGAATCAGATCAAAGGGGAATGGGAGACACGGCAGCCCAATTTGATACATTATATGAATTATGCAAGGAGATTGTTGCCTTTCTTCGACAAAGTTGAATTGCATCACGTGCCGCGGGCAGAAAATCAAATGGCTGACGCCCTTGCCACCTTGTCTTCCATGTACAAGGTCAATTTCTGGAACGAAGCTCCCCAGATCACTATCTCTCGGTTGGACAGGCCAGCTTATGTATTTGCTATTGATGAAGCGTCTGACGGCAAACCGTGGTATTTTGATATCCTTAATTTCCTGAAGAATAAAGAGTATCCGGCTGGGGCATCCAGTCAAGATCAGAAGACTCTCAGGAGATTAGCGGGTAATTTCTATTTGAACCCGGATGGTGTCTTGTACAGAAGAAACCACGACTTGGTGTTGTTGCGTTGTGTGGACGAGAAGGAGGCAAAGCTTCTCATGGAGGAAATTCACGAAGGTGCCTTTGGTACGCATGCTGGTGGGCATGCTATGACGAGAAAACTGCTGCGGGCAGGTTACTTTTGGCTGACGATGGAAACTGATTGTTTCAAATTTGCAAGAAAGTGCCATAAGTGCCAAATTTATGCTGACAAAATACATGTGCCTCCGAGTCCTCTGAATGTGATGTCATCGCCATGGCCATTCTCGATGTGGGGCATCGATATGATTGGAAAGATTGAGCCGACGGCTTCTAACGGGCATCGGTTCATCCTCGTAGCAATCGATTATTTCACCAAGTGGGTGGAAGCAGCGTCTTACGCAAATGTAACGAAGCAAGTGGTGGCTAGATTCATCAAGAGAGATATCATTTGCCGATATGGAATTCCCGAGCGGATAATCACGGATAATGGTTCTAATCTGAACAACAAAATGATGAAGGAGCTCTGTCAGAATTTCAAGATCGAACATCACAACTCCTCCCCTTACCGACCCAAGATGAATGGCGCTGTCGAAGCGGCCAATAAGAATATCAAGAAGATTGTCCAGAAAATGGTGGTGACTTACAAGGATTGGCATGAAATGCTACCTTTCGCTTTGCACGGTTATCGTACGACGGTACGCACATCAACCGGGGCAACTCCGTTCTCGTTGGTATACGGAATGGAAGCGGTATTACCATTAGAGGTTGAGATCCCTTCTCTGAGGGTATTGCGAGACGTTCAGCTGGACGAGGCAGAATGGGTAACGAACAGATTGAACCAATTGAGTTTGATGGATGAGAAGAGGCTAGCTTCTCTGGCATACGGTCGTTTATACCAAAGACGAATGAAGAAAGCGTACGACAAGAAGATACTTCCGCGAAGCTTTCAGACGGGCGACCTTGTGCTGAAAAGGATTCTCCCGCCGCAAGCAGATCACAGGGGCAAGTGGACCCCCAACTACGAAGGGCCATACGTTGTCAGTAAGGTCTTTTCAGGAGGAGCTTTATTGTTGTCCACAATGGACGGGGAAGACTTTGCATCACCTGTGAATTCGGACGCAGTTAAAAAATACTTTGCTTAAAATAGACCCGCTGGACAGAAAAAAGAGAGTCCAGGCAAAAATGGGGCATCCTGGCGAACCAAAAACAGAATGAAAGGTTCGGGCAAAAGTTAGGGATAAAATTGAAAAAATGTACACCCGCGAAGTTGAAAACCTACACTGGGCGGCTTCGGCAAAAAGGGGTATCCCGGTGAACTGAAAACCCGTAAAGGGCGGTTCACGCAAAAGTTAGGGATGAGAAAAGCAAATGATTGCGGTCCGAATTTGGTATTCAATGAGCATCAGTGCGGGAGAATGTGGTTGAGGAGTCAGTTATCGGATACAACCTCTTCAGAAGACGGATACCGGGAAAGCATTAGAGTCGGACGAGTCATGGGAGGATCAGTTCGTGATGTTCATCTGCATCCAGTTGCCGACATGTGTACAAAATTTAAGTTGTCAATATTTATGCTTCTTGTGAATACTTGCATACTTGTATATTTGCTTTGTGTAGCTTCCTCTTTTCAGGAGTTACATCCCGTGTACAAAAACTCCGCCCATTCAGGGGCCCAATCAATGAAAATGTGTTATTCAGTACTTGATGCCTGTTCTTTACTGTTTTGCACATGATGAAACGCCTAAGTTTATTGAAGCTAGCATGAGTATAACATCACTGGCCCTTGCCAGCAATCGTTAAAGCTTTGAATTAACTGAGTGTAACAGTCACTAACCTGAATCGATTTGGATTGCATAGGCTTGTCGGCTTTGCTTGTGTTGTTGCAGGTTTCATAACTGTACGAGGAAGGTGATCAAAAGATTGCAATAGTGAAAGGCTTGATCCCCACGCAGGTCATGCATGTTCTTCCTGAAGAAGGATAGAATTCTCCAGCTAGCCGTAGCTTATCCAAAGGACGTGCTCCAGAGAAGTTACTCGTCCTCAGCAGAGTTTGGTGATTCCGGGATCGTAAGGCTGTATTCAGACAGGTTCATCTCCCCCCGCGGGGTCAGGCACTCTTCCCCAGTGGAGTCAGTTAATTTTCCAAGAGAACCCAGCCATCCCCAGCGGAGTTCTCTTTTCAGCAAATGTTCTTTCCTTCCAGTGGAATTCGAAGGTCAAGACTCTCCAAAGCAGAGTTGATGGTGGGTCCTGTCATTTATTTTGTCAGAGATACCGTGTGATATTAGTTCACTCTCCAGCAGGGGCTCAATCATATCAGGCGCATCTGCTATTCCCCAGCAGAGTTATATTCCCCAGCAGGGGGTTACTTCAACAAGACGGGTGGTTTGAGTTCCCAAATTCCCAGCAGGGTCGACTTCATCCTATCAGCATTTATTTTGCTGGAATAATTTTGTAGCATCAGGCTATCCCCGGCGAGTCGGCGTTACCCTTCCAGCATTTATTTTGCTGAAGTAGTTTCTGTACTCCAGTAGTTCAGGTGGAGAGAGCTCTTGCTCAAATAAATCACCAAACAGTCAAGATCTCGGCAGGAGATATTCAATAATAATGTCAGTTTCGGCGGTATTCCCCACAGAGTTGTCATGATAAAACTCTCTTTGTCTCCAGCAAAGTCATTTATGCAAATGCATCTTATCTTCCCCAGCCAGAGTGGCCAGGATAAGTGTCTTCTTATCCCCAAGCAGAGTTCGTTTGTCATCAACGAGTCGCATGAATCAGAATTTCGAAGCAGGTGTCCGATAGTGGGTTTTCAGACATCCCCAGTAGAGTCCGCCTCAAAGTCGCTGTCACGTCAGTGCTAAGAAGTTTGTGGGTGAGGATCATTGAAGAACTAAGTCCTGACGTGGACCATTTATTCCTAGAATGACGGGATTCCTTCAGAAGTGGGCGTCCTAACGTGGACAGGTTTGTTTTACCGGATTGGTAAGGTGTGTTAATCCTGACGTGGATAGATTCGGTCTTTTGAAATTTGGAGAAAGGGAGGTCATGACGTTGACAAAAGATTGGTTACTCTTCGTGTTGGTGTCCTGACGTGGATCATTTGTTTCCAGCAGATATCTGTATTCGTAATGGTGAAATGTGCGTCCTGACGTGGACAAGTTTGTAGTTCTTTGTGATGACAAGATACAAGAATCCTGACGTGGACAAATTTATCCTTCTTCGTGTTGTTGACAAAGGGTAAGTCCCGACGCGGATATTTCCCCAGCAAGTCGAAGGTGTGAGTCCTTACGTGGACAAGTCTTATTTCCTCAGTGAATCGAAGATGCCTGAGTCCTAACGTGGACAAATCAAGGCGAGATCAGTGTCCTAACGCGGACAGAGCAAAGAGATTATTATTCATAACGTGGAAAGATGTAGTCCATACACGGACGTACCAGAAGTGATTCCTAACGTGGAAATAACAGTATTCCTAACGTGGAAAGAAGAAAGTCCTTACGTGGACAGATTGAGATGGCATTCCTTACGTGGAAAAGTTTAGTCCTGACGTGGACAGAGCAAGGTTTGATTCCTAACGTGGAAAGATCGGAGTCCTTACGTGGACATATCAAGAGCATTCCTTATGTGGAAGAAAAATGGTTTCCTCACGTGGAAAGACGAGCTTATTCCTAACGTGGAAAGATAAAAGCGTTACTCCTAACGTGGACGATGTGATTCCTAACGTGGACTGGTGTTACTCCTAACGTGGAAGAGAGTTTTTCCTAACGTGGACGATTCAGTTTATTGAAATGCAGGTGAATTATCCCCAGCGGAGTTGCCGAGATTTTCCTGGGTTGACAGTAAGGGGAGTCCTAACGTGGACAAGTTTTAGTTGAGATTTCTTCGTATCGACGACAGACAGAGTCCTAACGTGGACAAGCAAGCAATCTGTTATGACAGAATCCTCTTCAGAACGATGAAGACAATCCCCAGCACGGTCACGCGAGATCAGTGGGTTACTGTAACAGTCAGATTCAGCTGACGAATGTCATTCCGCAAGCAGGAGCGCAGTTTATTTCTGCGGTTGGCAAATTTCTGGTTTCACTAGTATTCAACCGTCTCGTACCGCGAATGTCTGAAGGCTCCGGGCTCTTCATCCAATCGGGTCCAAGTCGCTTGAATAGGGGCAGCTGTTGCACCCTAAAATTTGCCTAACCTTATTCCTTGGTTTATGTTTCATCATCATTAGCATTTGCATGTAGAGTCATGTACATAGACTAACCATCTGCATAGCATAAGCATAGCAAGTCATTCAACAGGGGACCAAGTGTTATTTTCATCTCTAGAGGCCTAGCAAGAGGTTATTATTCTAATTCAATCATATTCAAGTCATCAGGAAAGAATTTGAAAGCAAAGAGTTCAGCAGAGCAAGCCTTGAGTCTACCTCCTAGCTGAGGATATCTGAGGATTGAAGGTATGGAGAGCATCTAGACATCTTGAGAGACTTACAAAGTCATTTGGAGAAGAAAGCAAGTTGTTGATGTGAGCACAAGAGCTATAGTTGAAGGCAGTCAACTAGGGTTTCATCTAGGTCAACCCTAGGTCAACCCTAGGTCAATTGACTGACTTAAGAGGGCATTCAAGTCTATTGGAGAGATGTGGGGATCAACATTTGACATATGAAGAAGGATATGGAGATATGACAAGGAGAATTCAAGAGAAATCAAGGAGAAGAGGAGTTACTAAATTAGGGTTTCTCTGTAAAATCCCCTAGTTTAGGTCAAATTTCCAAGCAAGATAAGTCAAAATGCTAGCTTCAAATGGCTTCTTGGCCAACATGAAACTTGTAGAGGATCTCAAGACCTTTAATTTGAGTGGTGGAAGACCTCAAGGAGATTTATAGAACTCAAGTTATGGTCCTTACAAGTTACAGGTCATCTGGGGTGTCTGAATTTTTGTCTGGGAAAGTGACTTGACTTCCAAGCTAGTTTTGCCCCTCAAGGAGATTTCAAATGAATTCTTGGTCAACATAAGAATTGTTCCTCATTGTCTTAGCTTTCTAGAATGGTATGGCATGCCTTCATATGATGTGGAGAACTCAACTTATGGTCTTGACAAGCAAAGGGTATTTTGGGCATTTGTGAATTACAGGTCATTTTAACCTATACCCAAAACTCATACAAGGAGGCCTCAAATGGAAAAACTTACAACATCAAACTTGCTCCAAATGGGATTTTAAGTCTAGAAAGAAGGTCACAAGTTATTGGAGAAGCTCATAGCATGGAGTTGCATGATAGGTCAAAATATGAACTAAAAAGGCTTATAAAGTGAATAATTTCAAGTTGGAAAATGGTTTGGGAGATTTACAAGTCCAAATGGAGACTTCCAATATATGATTTTGAATGGAAAAACAATTCTAAGAACAATGGTTCACCCACTTTTTTGAGTTTAGAAGGAAAAAATGAAGTTATCCATGGTTGCTTATCATTTAAGAAACATAATCAAAAATGAGCCAAAGTTTGAAAACAAGGGAATGTGCAAGATGGATCTAGAATGTTCATTTGGGGTCTATATATTCATGAAAGGAGAATTTGGCAAGGGTTGGCCTCATTTTGCACCAAGAATTCCACAAAATTTCTCACACTTTTTCATTGGAGTTTCATTACAATTCTCTCAAAACCTTCATCAACTTGCATCAAAATCAACTCAATCTGATTCCATCATCATCATAGGTCATAATTGAAGCAAAGTTTTGGTGTGAATCATTCATTTTCGAGCACTTTTTCTCAAGAACATCAAGATTGAAGTTGCAAGTGGATAGCATAATTCTGGCCAAATCTCATCCAAAGCTTGCATACAGAATCACATACATCAAGGATTGATCAGGATCCAGCACTTAGAAGCCTCAAATCATCAATCTCCATAGCTGTTTGCAAGATTTTGCACAAGGTAAGTTTTCAATCACACAGCTCGATTCAGTTAGTTAGGCATGTTGTTGTTAGTTTAGAGATGATCTAGGTGGTTAGGAGATTAGTTTAGATGAATTTGGAGTGATTTGGAGTCCATTGTTAGCAGGTGCCATAAGCTGTTTGGATCAATATCTCTTAGGTTAGGGCATTAGAATCTAAGCTTGATAGCGCAGGTTGCTCTCCATTAGTTGTAGTTCATTTTAGGTTAAGTTTGATTGAGAATGGTGATGTTGCATATCAGTGTCCTTCCATGGTAATCAGAGATTGATGCTATCGGATTGAGAGATTTATTGAGTTTCAGATTGAATTGAGATCATAGGATTGTAGAGTGAAAGATTTTGAGCAAGTTTCGTGTTCATGGCGTGGCATTTCATCGCGTGTAGAAGGAGAACGGTTTGGTGTAAACCTGCTCGTGCATGAGCTCTCATGGTGTTGGAAACCCTAGTTTGCAGAACCAAGGAGGAAGACGAAATCTGAGCCCTTCGTTTGGAGTTAGACCCTTGACTGTGGGCGTGATCCAATGGCCAGCGTTTGATTTCAATTTGGAGGGAATTGACTGGGTGCCAAACGCACCGTTTCATTAATTGAAACGGGCGGGCCTCAGTTTCTGTTGCTAATCCCACCCCAGTTCTAAGCCCAATAGGAATTTCAACGTGATTTCTATACTTTTCTCACCCCCCCAGCGTGTGTGGAACTCTGAGTTGTTTCTGGGCCTTGTCCAAAACGCTACCAGCACCCCCCTTTAGGAGGCCCATCCTGGACTGAACTGAGCGCGCCTACTATTCTAACCCCCTCCCTCATTTTAATTCATTTTATTTCTTATTTCATTTTAATTTTTACTAATCTTTGAAAATTCATAAATAATTCATAAAAAATGCTTTTTAATTCATTCTTTTTACCATGTTTTCATTAAAATGTCTAGAATATTATAGGAAAATAAATTTTCATTTTTAGTTTTATTTCATATTTTTTTCATATTTTCTAAATAAATGTCATAATAAATAGATTCATTTCATGCATTATTTTTATGATTTTTGTTCTCTCACATGCTTTAATATTTTTTGATCATTATTTTCATATTGTTTAGATGAGATATTAGGCTTGTAGAAATATTTTAGTTCCCATTTTTAGAGGCTAATTTTAGGTGATTAATAAGTGCTTGAATATCATGAACAAAACTAGGGTTTTTAGGTGACAACTTAGGAGTTTGATTTCATTTCCCTTAGGACTTAGGGTTTGAATAGATTAGTTATGGGACTATAGGGGCTATGGGTAGTTATCAGATCCCTTAGAGAACAGTTAGGATTCCCCTACTGCTATTATTACTGTCTGTATATCTGATGTCTGGTGTGGTGTGCCCTCTGGGGTTTATTGATTGTTTGTATGGGTATTGGATTTGTCTGGGGCCCTGGAGAAGCTGAAGATTTGTGGAGATGAAGCCATTGAAGATTCAAAGATGCTGAAGATCAACTGTCAGAGTTGAGGAGGAGCTTCTTGCTAGCAGTTGCTGAGGAGACTAGGGTTTAGGAGCTAGGCAGAGCTCTAGGTTAGAATGATTATTTCTCAAACATGGATTGCCTTGTCTGCATCCATTCTTCTCTGTGATTCAGAGTCTCTATAAGACACTCACCCCCTTCCTTTGGAAGGCTTGGTGATAGTGTCTATGAGATAGAACTCTTGAGAGAAAATGTCTCTTGTGTTAGAAGCAGTCTGTTCACCACCTTTGGTAGTCAACTGATTGCTTAACACCCAATTCACTCTTGTGACTAATCCCTCATCCTGGAGGTTTGAGCATGAAGAAAAGCCATTGCAGATGGAAGACTGATGATCAAAGCCCTTGCCTGAAGGCCATGAAGATGGAGATTGATGCTTGTTGAAGCTTGTGAATGATTGGAGATTGCTTGAAGCCAGTTGTTGATTTAGAGCTGCTGATGCTGGTTCTTTTGCTGTATTTCATTTGTTGATGTATTGATTGGTTTTCTGAACTGTATTGTTTGCTGTTTACCCCGTTGGGTTGAAAGTGAAGCCTGTTCACTTTCGCCTATTGTTTTCTAGGTTCGAGGTTGAGTGGGACTCCCTTGCCTCGCTTGTATTGCTGCATCCATGCATTTTACTGTTTTGCTGTATATATCTGATATTGTTTCTGTTTCTGCCTATCCCGTAGGATCTCTGTTTCTCTCTGCGCAAGAGAGGAGCATGATAGACACTAGGTCTTAACCCATGCATGATAACATTAGGTTAGTTTGTTTCCCTTCGCAACCGTAGGTTAGAGTTCTGTCTCTTTCTTTCTCAAAACAAACAGAAAAACACATAAAGATTTCAAATGCAATAAAAGACACTTCTTCCGTAAAAGAATGTGAACTCATCAAAGCGTCATTTTTGTCCTCTTGGACTGTTAATCAGAAAAACCTTTTCAGAAGGAATAAAATCAACCAAGGCAGACTTGTGTCGTACGTGGCCCGAACTACGTTTGCTCTGATCTTTCATGCTGTATGAAAGTACGTAGGCATAGGATGCGATATCCTAGCGAGCAACCTTCCCCTCCTTTCCCGTAGGTAGGCGAACTACGTTGACTCTGATTTCTCGTTCCAGACGGGAATACGTAGGCATAAAGTGCGATACTTTGCCGAGTCATTTTTATTTCCATTTTATTTTCTTTTTAACCCTTGACCTATAGTTTAGATAGAATAACAATCCATACCCGAAAACAAGCGTGGATCCCGTCGAGTACGACGGACGTGAGGGGTGCTAATACCTTCCCCTTGCGTAACCGACTCCCGAACCCAGGTTTTGGTTGCGATGACCATACCTTTCCCGTGTTGTGCGAGGTTTACTCTGAGCGTTTCCTTTCCCTCCCGTGGGATAAATAACGCACGGTGGCGACTCTTCTGTCAGCCGGCGCCGATTTTCGCAGTAGCGACACCTTGTTGGATGGCTTGCCCATGCTATGCTATGCAAAATGAATGAACTATGTATATGATCTACTATGCAAATGATAAAGCTATGAAAACACAAATCAGATAAAACAAGTTGGTCAAATTTTAGGGTGCAACAGCTGCCCCTATTCAAACGGCTTGGACCCGACTGGGTGAAACGCCCGGAGCCTTCAGACAATCGAGGTACGAGACGGTTGAATACCAATAAACCCGGAAATTTGCCAACTGCGAACATAAATTGCGAAATAAACTGCACCACTATCTGGGGGAACACTATTTACAAATCTGATTTCGACATTATCTTGTCAATATCGGAATTGACTTCACTGGGAGGAGTATTTTTGTCGAATATAAGAACGCAATTCTGTCTTTTCATGGGACACATACTATGTTCCTTACGGGGAAATCCTTCGTCTAGATACTGAGGAGTTCATCTGCCTATCTCTCACAGGAAACATGCATTGACTTAGTAACACTTCGTCCGCCTATCCAATACGGGAACACTATTCTGTTTACATCACAGGAAAATTTTCTTCTGCCCATCAAACAGGAAATTTTCTTCTGCCCATCACACAGGAAAATTTATTCTTCTGCCCATCACACAGGAAAAGTATTTTTCTGCCCATCACACAGGAAAATTATTCTTCTGCCCATCACACAGGAAAATTATTCTTCTGCCCATCACACAGGAAAATTATTCTTCCGCCCATCACATAGGAAATTTATTCTTCTGCCCATCACACAGGAAAATTATTCTTCTGCCCATCACACAGGAAAATTATTCTTCTGCCCATCACACATGAAATTTATTCTTCTGCCCATCACACAGGAAAATTATTCTTCTGCCCATCACACAGGAAATTTATTCTTCTGCCCATCACACAGGAAAATTATTCTTCTGCCCATCACACAGGAAAATTATTCTTCTGCCCATCACACAGGAAAATTATTCTTCTGCCCATCACACAGGAAAATTATTCTTCTGCCCATCACACAGGAAAATTATTCTTCTGCCCATCACGCAGGAAAACTATCTCGGACATAGCTTCTTTGCCTATTCTTTGCATTAACTAACTCCACTGGGGGATATTCCGAAAAACAACCGTCAAACACTCGTCTCGATAACAAGTGGCTACTTCTAAACTTTGATTTTATAAAAACCTGAAACGCTGTCGCAACAACAAATCTTGAAGAAAACATTCCGCTGGCCGGATACAATAACGCCTCAATTGGCAACTCTGTGGGGAAAATAATAAACTGAACTACGTCATCACACGTCTCCCGGCGAGACCTCGATTGTCTGGTAATATCTGAGCTTTAGAACTCCACACTCCTATTGAGAAAGCATGCCTGAAAGCGAAAGGTTAACCAACCTGATCTATGTTTCATAATGCGTATGTTTGATAATGGCGTAATGCTCCATACAATATGAAAATGCTACGCGTTTTTTTTGTTTGGTGGATGCAAACATGACACTATATGCCGATGCAAATGCAGGCTCGAACTGCTGGAATAGCTCTAACAAGCTTGCTTCATCAATCTTGGCCGTCGAGGACAAATATCACCCTGCTGGGGAGTGAACGGGTATCACAAAGTATTCCGGCAAAATAAATGCCAGGACACACAACTAACTCTGTCAGGGAGAGTTTTAACCTTCGATTTCCACTGGGAGGAAAGAAAACACTTGCTGCAGAGAGAGAACTCCGCTGGGGACGAAACGACTCTCTTGGGGAGAATAAATGACCCTACTGGGAAGGGAATCTCTGCTGGGGAGAGTAGACTGTCTGGGTACAGCTCACAAGTTTGGAAATATTAGTCTTCTGAAGCTAAACAACTCTGCTCGGGATAGGGAATCCTTTTGGGGGACACCACACTGTCTAAATACAGCCTACGATCTTGGAATCATCAATTCTGTTGAGGGTAAATGACCCTGCTGGAGAATGTCCTTCGGATAAGCTGCGACTAGCTGGGGAATCTGATCCTTCTTCAGTAAGGAACATTGTCATCTTAGCTTCCGGGAATGAAGCGCGACCTGCATGGAGATTCACTTCACATAACGATCAAGTCTTTTCGTTACAAGCCTCTGGCTAGGACGGCAATCTTCTGATCGTCCACTTCGTATGGTCAAGAACCCTACAACACCACAAACGAGACAAGACAAGTCTATACAACCAAATCTATTCAGGTTAGCGTTAGTGACATCATTTTCAGCCAATTCAAAGTTTTAGCAATTATTGGCAAGGGCCAGCAATGTTATGCACTTGCTAGTTTTATTAAACATTGGCGTTTTTCACATACAAAACGGTAAAGAACAAGCATCAAATACTGAATAACATGTTTTATTGATTGGGTCCCTGAATGGGCAGAGTTTTGTACACCGGATGTAACTCCTGAAAAGAGGAAGTTACACACAACAAATATACAAGTATGTACAGGAAACATAAATACAGTGACAACTCAAATTTACACATATGTCGGCAACGTGATGCAGACGAACATCATGAGCTGATCCTCCTATGACTCGCCTGACTCTGGCGCTTTCCCGGTATTCAAATTTCTGAAGAGATTGTATCTGATTCTCCCGCACCAATATGCACCGTAGTATCAAATTCGGATCGCAGTCATTTGCTTTTCAAATCCCTAACTTTTGCGTGAACCGCCCTTTGCGGGTTTTCAGTTCACCGGGATGCCCTTTTTTCCGAAGCCGCCCAGTGTAGGTTTTCAACCTCGCGAGTGTACATTTTTTCAATTTTTATCCCTAATTTTTGCCCGAACCTTTCATTCTGTTTTTGGTTCGCCAGGATGCCCCATTTTTGCCTGAACTCTCTTTTTTCTGTCCAGCGGGTCAATTTCAAGCAAAGTATTTTTTTAACTGCGACCGAATTCACAGGCGATGTAAAGTCTTCACCGTCCATGGTGGACAACAATAAGGCTCCTCCTGAAAAGACTTTTCTGACAACGTATGGCCCTTCATAGTTGGGGGTCCACTTGCCCCTGTGATCTGTTTGTGGCGGGAGAATCCTTTTATACACAAGGTCGCCCGTCTGAAAGCTCCGAGGGTGTATCTTCTTATCATACGCTTTCTTCATTCGGCTCTGGTACAACCGACCATATGCCAGAGAAACTAACCTCTTCTCATCCATTAAACTCAGCTGGTTCAACCTATCTTTCACCCATTCTGCCTCGTCGAGTTGGACATCTTGTAATACCATCAGGGAAGGAATCTCAACTTCCAGTGGTAATACTGCTTCCATTCCGTATACCAACGAGAATGGGGTTGCCCCGGTTGATGTGCGTACCGTCGTACGATAACCGTGCAAAGCGAAAGGTAGCATCTCATGCCAGTCCTTATAGGTTACCACCATCTTCTTTATGTTCTTATTGGCCGCTTCAACAGCGCCATTCATCTTGGGTCGATAAGGAGAAGAGTTGTGATGTTCGATCTTGAAACTCTGACACAGCTCCTTCATCATCTTGTTATTTAAGTTCGAACCGTTGTCGGTAATAATCCGCTCGGGGATTCCATATCTGCAAATGATATCTCGTTTGATAAACCTGGCCACCACCTGCTTGGTCACATTAGCATAGGATGCCGCTTCCACCCATTTGGTAAAATAATCAATTGCCACCAAAATGAACCGGTGTCCGTTAGATGCCGTCGGCTCAATCTTTCCAATCATATCAATTCCCCACATCGAGAATGGCCACGGTGATGACATCACGTTCAGAGGACTCGGAGGCACATGGATCTTATCCGCATAAATCTGGCATTTATGACACCTCTTCGCAAACTTGAAACAATCAGTTTCTATAGTTAGCCAATAATAACCTGCCCGCAGCAGCTTCCTCGTCATAGCATGCCCACCAGCATGTGTACCGAATGTACCCTCATGTATTTCCTCCATCAGCAACTTCGCCTCTTTCTCGTCTACACAACGTAGCAGCACCAAGTCGTGGTTTCTCTTGTACAGGACACCGTCTGGATTCAGATAGAAATTACCAGCCAATCTCCTGAGAGTCTTCTGATCGTGACTGGATGCCCCAGCCGGATACTCTTTGTTCTTCAGGAAATTATGGATGTCAAAATACCAGGGTTTATCATCAGATACTTCGTCGATGGCAAATACGAAGGCGGGTCTGTCAAGCCGAGAGATAACAATTCTGGGAGCCTCATTCCAGAAGTTAACTTTATACATGGAAGACAATGTCACCAGAGCGTCAGCCATTTGATTCTCCGCTCTCGGCACATGATGCAATTCAACCTTGTCAAAGAAAGGCAACAATCTCCTTGCATAATTCATGTACGGTATCAAATTGGGCTGACGTGTCTCCCATTCTCCTTTTATTTGATTCACCACCAAAGCTGAGTCTCCGTATACATCCAGATTTTTGATTCGCAAATCAATGGCTTCTTCAAGCCCCATGATGCAAGCTTCGTATTCGGCTTCATTATTGGTAACCGGAAAGGTCAATCGAGCAGTAAATGGGATGTGCGACCCGTGTGGAGTAGTGATGATTGCCCCTATTCCGCTACCATAGGAGTTTACAGCTCCGTCAAAGATCAACTGCCATTTGGAACCCAATTCTGGTCCTTCGTCCGGCAACGGTTCTTCACAATCTTTCATCTTTAGGTACATGATATCCTCGTCAGGAAACTCAAACCTCATCGATTGGTAGTCCTCAATAGGCTGCTCAGCAAAATATTCCGATAACACGCTCCCCTTTATAGCCTTCTGTGAGACATACTGGATGTCGTATTCGTTCAAAACCATATGCCAACGGGCAATTCTCCCCGATAGTGCCTGCTTTTCAAATACGTATTTGATAGGATCCATCTTCGAGATGAGCATGGTTGTATGGTTTAGCATGTACTGCCTCAGACGCTTGGCGGCCCAGGCTAGCGCACAACAAGTTTTTTCGAGCATTGAATATCGAGATTCACAGTCAGTAAACTTCTTACTCAGGTAGTATATTGCATGCTCTTTTCGCCCTGTCTCGTCATGTTGACCGAGAACACAACCCATAATCCCCTCAAGAACCGTCAAATACATAATTAGGGGTCTCCCTGCCACTGGAGGTATCAAAACAGGAGGCTCCTGCAAATACTGTTTTATTTTATCGAACGCCTTTTGACAAATTTCATTCCACGTTACAGCCTGGTCTTTTTTCAACAGCTTGAATAATGGCTCACATGTAGCTGTTAGGTGAGATATGAACCGAGCGATGTAGTTCAACCTCCCTAAAAACCCACGCACCTCTTTTTCTGTTTTAGGCTTCGGCATCTCTTGTATGGCTTTTATTTTTGCAGGATCAACCTCTATTCCTTTTTCGCTCACGATAAACCCCAGCAGTTTACCCGACCTCACCCCGAAGGTGCACTTGTTAGGGTTCAGTCTCAACCTGAACTTCTTAAGCCTTTTGAATAATTTCAGCAGATTCACCAAATGTTCCTCCTCCGTCTGGGATTTAGCAATCATATCATCAACATAAACCTCGATCTCTTTATGCATCATGTCATGAAAGAGAGTCGTCATTGCACGCTGATACGTTGCCCCAACATTCTTTAATCCAAAGGGCATCACTTTGTAACAAAATGTTCCCCAAGGCGTAATGAAGGTAGTCTTCTCCATGTCCTCTGGCACCATTTTGATCTGGTTGTAGCCCGAGAAGCCATCCATGAAGGAGAATACGGAGAATTGAGCAGTATTGTCAACCATCACATCGATGTGAGGAAGTGGAAAATCATCTTTCGGGCTCGCTTTGTTCAAATCACGGTAATCTACGCACATTCTCACTTTACCGTCTTTCTTTGGCACTGGTACAATATTAGCGACCCATGAGGGATATTTTGTAACAGCTAGGAAACCAGCATCCCACTGCTTTTGAACCTCCTCCTTAATTTTCACTGCCATATCAGGTCTAGTTCTGCGAAGTTTCTGCTTAACCGGCGGGCATTCTTCTTTTAGCGACAGACGGTGCACAACCATATCCGTATCCAGCCCAGGCATGTCTTCGTACGACCAAGCGAATACATCATTATACTCTCTGAGCATTTCAACTAGTCTTCGCTTGACGTCGCTCTGCAGCGCGGCTCCTATACGGATGTTCCTTTCAACCCCTTCCGACCCCAGATTAATGATCTCAATGACCTCCTCATGAGGCAGAATGATTCGTTCTTCTTGTTTTACCAACCAGGTTAATTCTTCTGGAACCTCGCCATCTTCAACAATCTCTTCTTCGGCCTGAAATATCGGGTGCTCAAAGTCGAAATGAGTCATAGGCGGTTCAATGATGTCATCTGAAAATGTTATCCTGCAAAAGAAATTGTTAAATGCTTCAAAATGTGTATAAAGCGAATAACCACGTTGCCATTTTATTGTAAAAATAAAAACAGGAAAAATAGAGATCACGATATTTGTACATGAAAAACGCCTTTTATTTAATGATTAAACAATGCAATGTACATAACAGCACGACCCTAAGCAAAATCACGATGCCCCGGGTAAGACACCGGATTGTTCAACAATTAAGAAAACAAAGTATTACTGTTTGGTAGTCACAGGAACAATCTCCTGAATAGACCAATTGCATAATCCTTGTCGTGGCACGCTCGGCTGAATCCAGGCGACCATGTCGCAGTCGCTGTCTCCTTCTTCGGAATCTGAAACAGCGTTGATGGCCTCGTGATACACTCCACTAGCCGTGATTGTTATTGGTCCTTTGAAACGGGATGCCCCAGCAGTAGGCGTTGATGATGACGGTTGATATCCCAGCCCAAATCTGTCCATCTTCACGGGAATATCCAGAACCTTGCCCCAGCCTTTTGTCTCACCAGTCTTCACTAGAGCCTGAGCCTCCTTGTATGATGAGACTGCCACCTCTGATGCTTTACTCGGCCCTGGAACTTTGTCTTTGATGTGCAACCCTTCAAAGGCTTGACAGGGGGTCTCATGAATCTCGCCGTCGACTTCTACGTACTTGAATGACGACAAATGGATGACCAATATATCCTCCTCCCCACAAACTGTGACCACACTGTCCCCTACCATGTATTTCAGCTTTTGGTGCAAGGTAGATGTGACTGCCCCAGCCCCATGGATCCATGGTCGTCCAAGAAGACAGCTATATGTTGGCTGGATGTCCATAATGTAAAATTCAGTTTCGAAAATCTCAGGCCCCACCTGCAGAGGTAACGTTATAGATCCAAAGACTGACCTTCGTGTACCATCAAATGCCCTGACCACCAAGTCACTAGGCGTACAAACGATCCCCCTGATGTCCAATTTCATCATTGCCTTCTTTGGCAGCACGTTCAAGGAAGACCCGGTATCTACCAGCACGTGAGACATGACTGAGCCCCTGCATTCAACCGAGACGTGCAACACCATGTTATGCTCTCTCCCCCTCGGGGTCAAATCAAAATCCGTAAATCCCAAGCTATGGCCTGCGTTCACATGCGCCATCACCCCCTCCAACTGATTCACCGAAACATCTTGGGGTACAAATGACGTGTCCAGAATTTTCAATAATGCATTCCTATGGGCTTCGGAACACAATAACAATGACAATATGGATATCTTTGACAGCGTTTGTTGAAGGTGCTCAACAATCTTATAGTCACTCTTACAAATAAGGCGCATAAACTCTTCTACATCTTTCAGTGACGTTTCTTTTTCATTCCTCTGCACAGGGACATCCTCATTCGTTTTTCCTTTTCCTTTTGCCAACCGTTCAGCCTCTACCTCGGGCGATATAAAAATTCTCCCACTTCTTGTCATCCCTCCGGTCCCGACGACATTGTCTACAACCTCAGCTGGCTGTCTACTGATATCGATTTTCACCCCATCACAGTATGCTTCCAACCCATAAGTCCAGGGTACCGCCTTAGTGCTCTCATAAGGGGTTGGCCCTGCCTTGGTGATAGTGATCGGCTGTCGCCTGGCTGGCGCCGTTATAGTTATTGTTTTTCGGGGGATTGTCACCGTAGCTACATCACTTTGCTCATCATCTACTATTTCTGCAGGTTTCTCAACTGCCGTTCTGTCGAATTGCAACGTGCCTTCATCTATCAAGGTCTGAATACCCTTCTTCAATTCAGCACAACCCCCAGCTTGGGTCCAACACTCTAGACAAAATTCATCGCAACCCGGATACACGCCTCCTTTTAATAACCTGCTCTTTATTTCACACAACGGCGTTTTTAGTTCATCAACATTCATGATCAAGTTCAAACCCTCCTCAGTCAAAATAGCATTTGCCCCATGGTTGGGCATGGGCTGTTGTACTATGTTCGGACCTGCTTGTCCAAAATTTATGGCCTTGCTATCCAACAGATCTTGCACCACATGCTTGAACGCGTGGCAGGTCTCTATATCATGGCCAGGAGCCCTGGAGTGGAACTCGCAGTGCTTGTTCATATCAAAACCAAACGGAGGAGTACCCGTCATTGGCGCCATAGTCCTCTTTTCCACCAAATTCAAGCCCAGTAATGTTTGGAGTAACTCTGCATACGTATAAGGAGGTACATCAAATACTCTTTTCGGCCTCGCGTTAGGAAATCTCCTCTGTCCCTGATTCGGCCTCTGCTGCTGTTGTTGTTGTTGCTGCTGCTGTTGCTGTGGTGGTATCTGCTGTAGTGGTATTGGTTGTTGATGAAATGGAATTGTGACACTTGCCACCTGTTGCGGATGATTGTACTGATTCCGCCCTCTGCCCCGACCTCGGCCCCCGAATACTGCACTCGTATCACCCTGACGACGACCACCGAAAGCTCTTCTGTTACTGCCAGCTGAAGTAGATTCCTCGGCTTGGAATCTCCCCATTTTGATATTACTCTCAACCTTCTCTCCCATCAAGATTAGATCCGAGAAACTGCCCAAAGAAGCGGGAAACAACTTATCATAAAACATATCGGTGAACGTTCCTATGAACATATCATTCATCTCCTTCTCAACCAACGGAGGATGAACTCTTGCAGCCATGTCGCGCCACCTTTGCGCATATTCTTTGAAACTCTCATCTTTCTTCTGTGACAGCCCCTGTAACTGGACCCTGTTCGGTGCCAAGTCACTATTGTACTTATAATGAGCCACAAACGCTTCAGCCAGCTGCTTCCAAGTTTTTACCTGAGTAGGCTCCAAGCCCATGTACCATTCAAGGGAAGGACCAGACAAGCTGTCTTGAAAGAAATGCATCAGCATCCTCTCATCGTTCGAATAAGCCGACATCCTTCTATAGTATGACCGCACATGCACCTTTGGACAGGTATCTCCCTTATATTTGTCAAATGTGGGGGCTTTAAATTTTAGCGGTACCCTCAGGCCAGGCACCAGACCCATTGTGGTCATATCTAAACCAACAGCACTTTGATTCACAACACCTTTCATCTGCTCCTCGAGCATCTTGATTCGCTGAGCGTTATCTACAGGACCTTCAAAACCTCCACCAGAGAAAGCATCTTCTTGCTGATCTTCTATCCAATTACCGTTCTCATTTCCGTATCCATCATACCCATTGTTACGACCAAATCTAGTCTGATTCATCACAGGGCCCCGCCCCCTGTTACCATACCCTTGAGCGACCCCGACAGGTCCAAAAGACATCACTCCGGCACCATTTCCGTTACCGAATCCGCCATACCCCTGATTGGCATTACCAAATCCATCCTGTCCGAAGCCCTGAGCGTTGAAGCCGTACTTCCCATCTTGATTAGCATAATCAAACCCCTGGTCGTTATATCCAAATCCGTTGTTACCGAAGCCATTACCTCAAATATTATCACCGCCTAGATTGGCATCTCCGAACCCCACGTTGTTGATGACAGTCTCGTTACCGATTCCTGCGTTACCGTTCCCGGCGCCAGCGCCATTGTTCACATTCACAGCCGGTATGTTCGCCACAGGTGGAGCTACCGGTGTAGGAGTACCATCCCCATGAAGGGTGTCAACTCATACAGAATTGTGGTGTTCGTTTCCATGCCCAGCATTTCTCACCAGCAATGGCTGCACCAGCGCTTGCAAGTTTTCCTGGCCTTTCACAATTGTCTCCATCGTCTGCATGAACAGCGCCAGCTTCTCACGCATGTCCTGCATTTCGCTCTGCATCTGGTCCATAACTCTTTTGCAGTTGGTACGAGTAGAGTATCGGTGCGGGCGTTGACTTTCAATCCTGAAAAGACCTGATGAAATGCAGGAAATGAGATACAGTTCAATAATCACCTGTAATGCAATATGAATGAGTATGCAAATGCGACATGTGTCTGTGCATTAGGGAATATCACTCCCCAATTCTAGTGCTAATGTGTCAGTGTGGTGACAGTGACAGCAATACGAAGTTCGGAGCCGAATCATAGAAAACACCTCATACATTACAGAGAAACCCATCAAGTCAGGAATACAGTATCAATGAGCGTACAATAAGAAGGCATGACCTCAACCAACAATCCTGGTGATGGCCAGCACAAAGCAAAGAAAGCATACACATCAATACATGAAATAGTCAAGTGCAACCATATGCCTGGTACTCCACTAATAACCCCTTAGTCTCGGGATGATTTGGTTGGGTAAGCAAACCCTCAACAAGTAGATCTCTTCGCTTGAGAACACGCCGTAAATCATCAGCAGATTCCTCCCGTGCCCCTTCTCCGAAGCGATCCTCTAGCTTCCGTTTCTGAGACACAACCTCCTTCTTGCACTCGATGGCTTTGTTCAATAAATTCTGAAGACTATATCTTGCCATCACCTCCTCTTCATACTTTTTCTTGCTAGCCTTCAACTGATCTTCGAGTTCAGAAATTTGCTGCTTCAATTTGTCTTCCCTCTTTTTGTTGTTGGTTAGCGTAGCATTCCATGTTTTGTTGCAAGAAGAGATTTCCCGGTGGGCGGCTTCGAGTGACTTCTTCTTGGACTCTAACATATCATGAGAGCTTCTGAATTCTTTTCCCAGGTGTTCACGCTTCTTTTTCTCTTCTGTCAGTTCAGCGCCTAGCCTGTTTACTAACTCAGTCTGCTGTTGGAAAGAATGCACAGCTTTGTTCTTCTCACTCCGCATCTGAGCCAATTCCTTCTCTAATTCTTCATTGATCTTTATCAAGTCCTCTTTTTCTTTCACAACCCGCTCATAGACCTCAACAGCTACAGTAGTGGGTTCCTCCACTGGAATGGGAACAGGGCGTGATACTGCTGGAAAAGGCATCTGTACCTGTCTTACCCTCTCCTGAATCCACACCTTGTAGGGCATATAGGCTTGACAATCATTCTTGCCTAGCAATGGTTTCCCTCTTCTGCAGATATGATTCCAAGCGTGCTGAAGCTTGGCCAATAATTCCCCACTCAGTTCACCAGTGAAATACAGAGATTCCTGTATTTCTTCCTCCTTTGGCGGGCTTTTCAAGGTATAACCGAATTGCCTGATCAATAATGATGGATTGTAATTAATGCACCCTTTCCTCCCAATCAGAGGAACATTAGGATATCCGGCGCAACTGTAGATAATCTCATATCCCAATAAAGCTCTGTCGAACCAGACAACATCTCCTGAAGAAAGTCCCATCAGATGCTCGGACCAATCCACCGTATCTGCAGACTCAGCAAAGATACCCTTCTTGGGCAGATGACTCTCAAACCACATATACAACAAGGGTACACAACAAGAGACGTTCTTGCCCCTCCTATTCTCATTCTTATAATGCAGTGAGTGATAGAAGTCTCCAATCAGGGTGGGCACAGGATTGCTTGAAGCAAAGATATAGAATGCATCCAAATCAACGAAGTCAGGCATATTAGGGAACAGTACAATGCCATAGATACACAAAGCAAGGATATCATTAAACACAACCCAACAACCACTCTTGGCGTACTCTTGTGCTTTTCCAACTAAGAACTTGAGAGAAAAACCAGAAACTCCATTCCACGAGGTTAACAGCAGTTCTGAGGGGTCTAAGTGCAAAGCAAAAGCCAAATCCTCCAGCTTGGGCTCAGCACCCATATGAATGAAGGGCACCTTGTTCTGAATAGTCAACTCCAAGATCTCAACATATTCCTCCATGGTCGGAGCCAGAATGAAGTCAGGGAAAGTAAAACACCTCAGCGGGGGATCATAGAACTGCATCAGTGCATACAATCCGTTACGCTCGTGCATGGATGGTTTATAAACCAGCCTGAGCAGTTTCCCATAACTCTTCCTGAAGCTTCTCTTCACCTCATCATCAGCTAGAGATATCACACCAAGTAGCGAAGAAACATCGGGAGTAGGCAACTTGTACGCGACAGTCTTCCTCAAAGTACTCATAATAACAGATGGAAGTCCGGAGCACTAGAATCGGGAAGTATGAAAATGCACCTGCAGCACAGACACACGTTAATGATATGCACATGATGATGCAAACAATACAATATGCAAGCAATGCAACAAGGGATCACAAGCCCCTGGATGAGAAATTCAATCCACAACACTGGCCTCAAATAGACCCTTAAACTACTCAAGACCATCCACAAGGCTCCCACCTGGTCTCTGACAGACCTAATAACACTGTCCTCAAATACCACTGAATCTCAATCAAGAAAACCGGTAATCTGGAGGTCAAGTTACCTGCATGTCCCAACCCCTCTCACAGGTAGGTGTCCTAATAACTGACACAAGGTACGGCATCCTATGCGGTCGTCGGCGTCACAAACTTTCAAGACGGATGATACGATACCCAGAAGGTGTGGCATCATCATGTCCTGAAGAGGCCTCACTTAGCCAACTTCCAAATGATCGGTCCCCGGAGTCGACAATCCAACTAACCAGCAACCCCCTCAACCCAAAGGGTTGAAAGAGAAGTCAACCAGAAGAACCTCGTCCGAGCGTGGATTTCATGAGACACTAGTACATGCAAAGCAT
>CAWUDS030006398.1:0-36248 GCA_963859935.3 Lathyrus sativus | reverse complement strand
AAAATAAAATATAAAAACAAAATAAAACATAAATATAATCAAGATAAATTAAAGAAATGCCTAAGTAAAAATATAGGAGCAAGTGAATAAATATGCACTGATCACTCATCACGCTGGGAGCGCTTAAGCGTCTCCCCATTGACACAAACTTTAGGATCTGTGACATTTTGATATTAATGATTATAGGAATACCTTAACGAATATAATGAGAAAGATTTTCAGACAATAACAACGATAATTCTAAAATACAAAAGTGTACAGACAAGTGTTTGACACTGGTTGGCTTGTGGATTTTTCTCAACCGGTACTCGTAATGTCTTGAAAACTCTTCGAATGGGGATAAAAAGAGATAATCTTCTTATAGGATGATATATTTGAGATCATAGCCTATATATAGAATGATAATCATTTAGAATTCTCATTATTTCGAAATGGATTATCTTGACATCCACTTATATTTAAGCACATATTCAATTAAATAATTAATTATTCAATATAATTAATTATTTTATTTACTTACTCAACCGATTAAGATTCTTATATATATATATATATATATATATATATATATATATATATATATATATATATATATATATATATATATATATATATATATATATATATATATATATATATATATATATATATATATATATATATATATATATATATATATATATATATATATATATATATATATATATATATATATATATATATATATATATATATATATATATATATATATATATATATATATATATATATATATATATATATATATATATATATATATATATATATATATATATATATATATATATATTGCTCTGTCCCGCTCATCACACGGGGTCGGCCCAATCCATCTCTCCGTCGTGGAGGGCCTAGCTCATTGATCAGTTATCGCGCGCGGATCAAAACGAGTGTTTTTGATGAAAACGTAATACAGCGACAATTCAACTCGGATATCGTCTCAAGGATTCTTTTATGTGATTAATCTACCAAATTCGAAATAGAGGGTGGGTTGGTTTGGTTTCTGATCGGATAAATAAAGAAAATTCAATTAAGCGGTTAAAATAAGTGATTATCAAAATAAGTCAATCTACTGTTTTCGGTTCTGGCTTATCACGGGTTTCTACCTTACCAATTTCCTAAGCGATTTCGATCTCTATTTGATTCCTATTTCAATTAACAATCGCAAAAGACATAAACTATATTAACAATCCTATATTCCAAATTAAGCAAATAGATTAAATTTTCGTGAGTTAAGCAAACACGAATTATAAACGCAAATTAACGACAAAGCGACGTAACGACGAATAAAAGCTAAGGATGCAATCATACAAATTTAATCAAAACAATTCTATAAACTAACAGATTCAGCAAAAGCAAATCATAGAATAGTGTTTAAAGAGAAACGAATTAGATTGATAAAGTAAAAACCTCAAAGCGTTGGAACGCGATTACAGCAGAACGACTCTAAGGAATTAGCTCTCCACGGTTCTCTCAAAGCTCCGAATGTATTTTTCGTGAAAATGTAACTAGGTGAACAGTAACACGAGTATTTTTCCTTTAAAAAGAAAGCAAATTCGGGTCATAACCCAACTGGGTCAAAAACATAACCCAGGCCCAATACATGACCCAACACTAAAATAAAATTCTAATGCAGTAACTTCAAACGGAATTCTGGAATTTTGGCCTCCGAATCTGACTTCGACTCCAACACGATAGTCGTAGCTCTCTCTCTTAGCTTTCCGGCGATTTTTAGAACGCCTCAAACGGATTTCCGGAACTCCATTTATGATCGTTTCCGTGCAGACTGCTAAAGCTGAAAAATAAGTGCGGAAATCAAATTAAGCCATAAATAAAATAAAATATAAAAACAAAATAAAACATAAATATAATCAAGATAAATTAAAGAAATGCCTAAGTAAAAATATAGGAGCAAGTGAATAAATATGCACTGATCACTCATCACGCTGGGAGCGCTTAAGCGTCTCCCCATTGACACAAACTTTAGGATCTGTGACATTTTGATATTAATGATTATAGGAATACCTTAACGAATATAATGAGAAAGATTTTCAGACAATAACAACGATAATTCTAAAATACAAAAGTGTACAGACAAGTGTTTGACACTGGTTGGCTTGTGGATTTTTCTCAACCGGTACTCGTAATGTCTTGAAAACTCTTCGAATGGGGATAAAAAGAGATAATCTTCTTATAGGATGATATATTTGAGATCATAGCCTATATATAGAATGATAATCATTTAGAATTCTCATTATTTCGAAATGGATTATCTTGACATCCACTTATATTTAAGCACATATTCAATTAAATAATTAATTATTCAATATAATTAATTATTTTATTTACTTACTCAACCGATTAAGATTCTTATATATATATATATATATATATATATATATATATATATATATATATATATATATATATATATATATATATATATATATATATATATATATATATATATATATATATATATATATATATATATATATATATATATATATATATATATATATATATATATATATATATATATATATATATATATATATATATATATATATATATATATATATATATATATATATATATATATATATATATATATATATATATATATTGCTCCCGCTCATCACACGGGGTCGGCCTAATCCATCTCTCCGTCGTGGAGGGCCTAGCTCATTGATCAATTGTCGCGCGCGGATCAAAACGAGTGTTTTTGATGAAAACGTAATACAACGACAATTCAACTCGGATATCTTCTCAAGGATTCTTTTATGTGATTAATCTACCAAATTCGAAATGGAGGGGGAGTTGGTTTGGTTTCTGATCGGATAAATAAAGAAAATACAATTAAGCGGTTAAAATAAGTGATTATCAAAATAAGTCAATCTACTGTTTTCGGTTCCGGCTTATCACGGGTTTGCTACCTTACCAATTTCCTAAGCGATTTCGATCTCTATTCGATTCCTATGTCAATTAACAAGCGCAAAAGACATAAACTAGATTAACAATCCTATGTTCCAAATTAAGCAAACGGATTAAGTTTTCATGAATTAAGCAAACACGAATTATAAACGCGAATTAACGACAAAGCGACGTAACGACGAATAAAAGTTAAGGATGCAATCATACGAATTTAATCAAAACAATTCTATAAACTAACAGATTAAGCAAAAGCAATTCATAGAATAGTGTTTAAAGAGAAACGAATTAGATTGATTAAGTAAAAACCACAAAGCGTTGGAACGCGATTACAGCAGAACGACTCTTAGGAATTAGCTCTCCAAAGTTCTTTCAAAGCTCCGAATGTATTTTTCGTGAAAATGTAACTAGGTGAACAATAACACGAGTATTTTTCCTTTAAAAAAAAAGCAAATTCGGGTCATAACCCAACTGGGTCGAAAACATAACCGAGGCCCAATACATGACCCAACACTAAAATAAAATTCTAATGCAGTAACTTCAAACGGAATTCTGGAATTTTGGGCTCAGAATCTGACTTCGACTCCAACACAAAAGTCGTAGCTCTCTCTCTTAGCTTTCCGGCGATTTTTAGAACACCTCAAACGGATTTCCGGAACTCCAGTTATGATCGTTTCCGTGCAGACTGCTAAAGCTGAAAAATAAGTGCGGAAATCAAATTAAGCCATAAATAAAATAAAATATAAAAACAAAATAAAACATAAAAATAATCAAGATAAATTAAAGAAATTCCTAAGTAAAAATATAGGAGAAAGTGAATAAATATGCACTGATCACTCATCACGCTGGGAGCGCTTAAGCGTCTCCCCATGGACACAAACCTTAGGATCTATGTCATTTTGATATTAATGATTATAGGAATACCTTAACGAATATAATGAGAAAGATTTTTAGACAATGACAACGATAATTCTAAAATACAAAAGTGTACAGACAATTGTTTGACACTGGTTGGCTTGTGGATTTTTGTCAACCGCTACTCGTAATGTCTTGAAAACTCTTCGAATGGGGATAAAAAGAGATAATCTTCTTATAGAATGATATATTTGAGATCATAGCCTATATATAGAATGATAATCATTTAGAATTCTCATTATTTCGAAATGGATTATCTTGAGATCCACTTATATTTAAGCACATATTCAATTAAATAATTATTTTATTTACTTACTCAACCGATTAAGATTCATATATATATATATATATATATATATATATATATATATATATATATATATATATATTTAATAATTAATTATTTAATTGAATATGTGCTTAAATATAATTTGATGTCAAGATAATCCATTTCGAAATAATGAGAATTCTAAATGATTATCATTCTATATATAGGCTATGATCTCAAATATATCATCCTATAAGAAGATTATCTCTTTTTATCCCCATTCGAAGAGTTTTCAAGACATTACGAGTACCGGTTGAGAAAAATCCACAAGCCAACCAGTGTCAAACACTTGTCTGTACACTTTTGTATTTTAGAATTATCGTTGTTATTGTCTAAAAATCTTTCTCATTATATTCGTTAAAGTATTCCTATAATCATTAATATCAAAATGTCATAGATCCTAAAGTTTGTGTCAATGGGGAGACGCTTAAGCGCTCCCAGCGTGATGAGTGATCAGTGCATATTTATTCACTTTCTCCTATATTTTTACTTAGGAATTTCTTTAATTTATCTTGATTATTTTTATGTTTTATTTTGTTTTTATATTTTATTTTATTTATGGCTTAATTTGATTTCCGCACTTATTTTTCAGCTTTAGCAGTCCGCACGGAAACGATCATAACTGGAGTTCCGGAAATCCGTTTGAGGCGTTCTAAAAATCGCCGGAAAGCTAAGAGAGAGAGCTACGACTTTTGTGTTGGAGTCGAAGTCAGATTCTGAGCCCAAAATTCCAGAATTCCGTTTGAAGTTACTGCATTAGAATTTTATTTTAGTGTTGGGTCATGTATTGGGCCTCGGTTATGTTTTCGACCCAGTTGGGTTATGACCCGAATTTGCTTTCTTTTTAAAGGAAAAATACTCGTGTTACTGTTCACCTAGTTACATTTTCACGAAAAATACATTCGGAGCTTTGAGAGAACCATGGAGAGCTAATTCCTTAGAGTCATTCTGCTGTAATCGCATTCCAACGCTTTGAGGATTTTACTTTATCAATCTAATTCGTTTCTCTTTAAACACTATTCTATGAATTGCTTTTGCTTAATTTGTTAGTTTATAGAATTGTTTTGATAAAATTCTTATGATTGCATCCTTAGCTTTTATTCGTCGTTACGTCGCTTTGTCGTTAATTCGCGTTTATAATTCGTGTTTGCTTAATTCACGAAAACTTAATCTGTTTGCTTAATTTGGAACATAGGATTGTTAATCTAGTTTATGTCTTTTGCGCTTGTTAATTGACATAGGAATCGAATAGAGATCGAAATCGCTTAGGAAATTGGTAAGGTAGAAACCCGTGATAAGTCGGAACCGAAAACAGTAGATTGACTTATTTTGATAATCACTTATTTTAACCGCTTAATTGCATTTTCTTTATTTATCCGATCAGAAACCAAACCAACTCCCCCTCCATTTCAAATTTGGTAGATTAATCACATAAAAGAATCCTTGAGACGATATCCGAGTTGAATTGTCGTTGTATTACGTTTTCATCAAAAACACTCGTTTTGATCCGCGCGCGACAACTGATCAATGAGCTAGGCCCTCCACGACGGAGAGATGGATTGGGCCGACCCCGTGTGATGAGCGGTACAGAGCAATATATATATATATATATATATATATATATATATATATATATATATATATATATATATATATATATATATATATATATATATATATATATATATATATATATATATATATATATATATATATATATATATATATATATATATATATAATAATAACAATATGTGTTATATGCTTTCTAAAATAGTATATAAACTATAGAATAATTGTTACTCTTAATGAAGTTGAATCACCCTTTTTTTAACCATATTTCAAATATAATTTAAAGAATGAATATTAAAAAAGAATATAATTTATTAAAAAATAAATTTAAATACATATTTTGATTTAATTGATGAACTCAAACTTATTAAGAATTTGTTGGCCACTAAAATCAAAAGTAAATAAGACTATGGCATAAAATTGTTTCAAAATTAATAATTACTCCATAATATCTAATTTTTAATTCTTCTTAAAATCATGTGGGATTAATTATCTAATGACCATTTGAATAATAAATGTATTAAAGTATCAATCTTAAAACGTTTATATAGTGTGTTATATTTGAGTAGAAGAACTAAAAGTTTATATGAATCTTGTATGTATTGTTGTATGTCGGTTTGGTTATTCTTTTCACGTCATAACATTATTTTAATGTGAAAATGAAGAAGATACAATATGTAATTTGTAGGGAGAAATGCGTCTAGTGGTGTCTCAATAGTTTTCTAGACACACTAAAAGAATTATGACAAAGTATGACAAATTCCCTTTTGTCCAAATTTAATACAAAATACAACTTATCTCGTTATTGATGGAATCAATTGGTACAAAACTTTAAAAAAAGGATGTTGTCTTGTAAGCCAACCTCATCAAATAATATTAAATCTTCTTAATTTTAGTGTCTATACTTTCATTCAAGCACATGAAAGAAATTTCTTTAAATCATTATTTTGTGTTATGTAATTTATATTTTATCTCATTAAAATATAACTAAAATAAATAAATTTGAAAAAAGTTGATAAAAAAATAATAAGCTAATTTTCCTATTTTATTAAAAAACTGTATGACCTTTATTTTATTATAATCTTTTAAAATAAAAACGATAATCTTCTCTAAAAGAATAGTCATGTATACTTTGTTTTATCTATTATAATAATAATAATAATAATAATAATAATAATAATAATAATAATAATAATAATAATATGTGATATTTTATTAGGAATAAATGTCAGAGTATTATGTCAGAGTATTATGTGATATTGATATATTAACCTCTCTTCTATTTTATTTTTTAGATTAAATTAATATCAAGGCTAAAAGAATTGACCTATTTATATTGAATTTAGATAAAATTTGATGTAATGAAAGAAATAATTGAAGAATGACACTATATTTTTTATTTAATACATCAAAGATAGTAAACAAGGAGACACGTCCGTTGCTAAAGGAGACAAGTTTTGTCTCAAACAATGCGCCACTACGGATCTTAAAAAAAGGAAGAGAAGCATAAGCTTCCATATGCTTCAGTTGTGCGAAGTCTTATGTATGCTTAAGTTTGCACCCGTCCCGACTTAGCATACATTGTATGAGTTCTTGGCAGATATCTAAGCAACCCTGGCATGTAACACTAGATAGTACGTGTAATGTGCTACCTGAAGAGAACAAGAGACTTCATGCTCACTTATAGAAAGTCATTGGGTATTCTGACTATGATTTTAAAAATAAATGTAAAATATAGTTATTATAGTTAAATAAAAAATAGAATGTCTATTTTTACTATGCAACTCTAACCTCCACCAAATAATATTTTTAGTTTAAAAAAACCATAAACTTTCAATCACGTCGGCCTATAAAATATAAGTAAAAATGTATGTTATTGAACAATATAATATTTACTTACGAGGAAAAATACATTATTGATTCAAATATTTTTATATTGATTCAAATATATTAGTAACGCCATTCCAAAATTAATATTTATATACGTGAAAAAACACATCATTGATTAATTTATTTATATATACATGAAAAAAAATTATTTTAATAAACGAAAACTACTTTAATTTTTCTAAGTTCTGTATAATATTAATTTATCAATAATTTTTTTACATATGTGAAAAAATTATTTAAAAAAAATATTATTGTTATAAACGGAACAACTTTATTAAAACATTAAAACAATTATAACATGAACATAAAGTTATTGATCAAAATATTGAATAATAATGACAAAAATTTTACTATTGATTCTGGTATTTTTATAAATAACGTCAAAATAAAAATAATATTTATATAAATAATAATATACTTTTGATTCTAATATTTTGTATATGAAATTAACTATAGGCATTAATTTATTATGTCTTTTTAATTGAATAATTTAATTTTTTTAAAATCATTTTTATTATATTTTTAAAAAATACACATACTATATCAATATCCGTGTGAACGTATAAATATCTCACTAATTGACAATAAAAGAGATGAGATTAAATTTTAAATTTCTATACTAATATTAAAATTAGATGAAAATCAGTCTTAAGGGACTTCATTTTGATAATTCAATTATAAATATTATATTAATTGCTTTATATTAATACATTAATTTTTTTATTATGAAATAAAGTAGGTAAAAAATATAAATATATTTTATTAGGAATAAATGTCAGAGTATTATGTGATATTGATATATTAACCTCTCTTCTATTTTATTTTTTAGATTAAATTAATATCAAGGCTAAAAGAATTGACCTATTTATATTGAATTTAGATAAAATTTGATGTAATGAAAGAAATAATTGAAGAATGATACTATATTTTTTATTTAATACATGAATGATAGTAAACCAGGAGACACGTCTGTTGCTAAAGGAGACAAGTTTTGTCTCAAACAATGCCTTACGACGGATCTTAAAAAAAGGAAGAGATGCATAAGGTTCCATATGCTTCAGTTGTTGGAAGTCTTATGTATGCTTAAGTTTGCATCCGTCCCGACTTAGCATACATTGTAATAGTTCTTGGCAGATATCTAAGCAACCCTGGTATGTAACACTAGATAGTACGTGTAATGTGCTACCTGAAGAGAACAAGAGACTTCATGCTCACTTATAGAAAGTCATTGGGTATAAAGTTATTACAGTTAAATAAAAAATGGAATGTATATTTTTACTATGCAACTCTAACCTTCACCAAATAATATTTTTTTGTTTAAAAAATCATAAATTTTCAATCACGTCGGCCTATGAAATAGAAGTAAAAATGTATCTTACTGAAAATTATAATATTTACTTACGAGGAAAAATACATTATTGATTCAAATATTTTTATATTGATTCAAATATATTAGTAATGTCATTCCATAATTAATAATTATATACGTGAAAAAACACATCATTGATTAATTCATTTATATATACATGAAAAAAAATTATTTTTATAAACGGAAACTACTTTAATTGTTCTAAGTACTGTATAATATTAATTTATCAATAATTTTTTTACATATGTGAAAAAATTATTTAAAAAAAATATTATTGTTATAAACGGAACAACTTTATTAAAACATTAAAACAATTATAAAATGAACATCAAGTTATTGATCAAAATATTGAATAATAATGACAAAAATTTTATTATTGATTCTGGTATTTTTATAAATAACGTCAAAATAAAAATAGTATTTATATAAATAATAATATACTGTTGATTCTAATATTTTGTATATGAAATTAACTATAGGAATTAATTTATTATGTCTTTTTAATTGAATAATTTAATTTTTTTAAAATCATTTTTATTATATTTGAAAAAAATACGCATACCATATCAATATCCGTGTGAACGTATAAATATCTCACTAATTGACAATAAAAGAGATGAGATTAAATTTGAATTTCTATACTAATATTAAAATTAGATGAAAATCAGTCTTAAGGTGACTTCATTATAATAATTCAATTATAAATATTATATTAATTGCTTTATATTAATACATTAATTTTTTTGTTATGAAATAAAGTAGGTAAAAAATATAAATATATTTTATTAGGAATAAATGTCAGAGTATTATGTGATATTGATATATTAACCTCTCTCCTATTTTATTTTTTAGATTAAATTAATATAAGGGTAAAAGAATTGACCTATTTATATTGAATTTAGATAAAATTTGATGTAATATAAGAAATAATTGAAGAATTGTTAGTGCAAAGGTGAATAAATGATGAA
Source organism: Lathyrus sativus (assembly GCA_963859935.3). Classification (NCBI taxonomy): domain Eukaryota; kingdom Viridiplantae; phylum Streptophyta; class Magnoliopsida; order Fabales; family Fabaceae; genus Lathyrus; species Lathyrus sativus. Next base: position 26,239 of record CAWUDS030006398.1, on the reverse strand, counting down.
CAAAGGAAATATTCTATTAAGAATGACGACTACAAAACATGATAAAAGTTACAATGATTGTCACCCTATTTATAAGCTAAAACTAGGGTTACTAGAATAAGATAAAATACTAAAATACCCTCTAACAAACTTAGGGGCTAAGGAAAATAGTACAACTAAATAAATATGAATTACTATTAATATTCTAATAAGAATGACATTATATTTTTTATTTTATACATGAAAGATAGTAAACCAGGAGACACGTCCGTGGCTAAAGGAGACAAGTTTTGTCTCAAATAATGCCCCACTACGGATCTTAAAAAAAGGAAGAGATGCATAAGGTTCCACATGCTTCAGTTGTGGGAAGTCTTATGTATGCTTAAGTTTGCACCCGACTTAGCATTCATTGTAAGAGTTCTTGGCAGATATCTATGCAACCCTGGTATGTAACGCTAGATAGTACGTGTAATGTGCTACGTGAAGAGAACAAGGTATTCTGACTCAGATTTTAAAAATAAATGTAAATTAAGTTATTACGGTTAAATAAAAAATGGAATGTCTATTTTTACTATGCAACTCTAACCTCCACCAAATAATATTTTTAGTTTAAAAAAATCATAAATTTTCAATCACGTCGGCCTATAAAATATAAGTGAAAATGTATGTTATTGAACAATATAATATTTACTTACGAGGAAAAATACATTATTGATTCAAATATTTTTATATTGATTCAAATATATTAGTAATGCCATTCCAAAATTAATATTTATATACGTGAAAAAACACATCATTGATTAATTTATTTATATATACATGAAATAAAATTATTTTTATAAACGGAAACTACTTTAATTGTTCTAAGTATTGTATAATATTTATCAATAATTTTTTTACATATGTGAAAAAATTATTTTAAAAAAATATTATTGTTATAAACGGAACAACTTTATTAAAACATTAAAATAATTATAACATGAACATAAAGTTATTGATCAAAATATTGAATAATAATGACAAAAGTTTTACTATTTGATATTTTTATAAATAATGTCAAAATAAAAAAAAATATTTATATAAATAATAAGATATTGTTGATTCTAATATTTTATATATGAAATTAACTATAGGCATTAATTTATTATGTATTTTTAATTGAATAATTTAATTTTTTTAATATCATTTTTATTATATTTTTAAAAAATACGCATACTATATCAATATCGGTGTGAACGTATAAATATCTCACTAATTGACAATAAAAATAATAATTAAAAATCAACCTCATCACTTTCTTCAGTTGGACGTGAGTTTACTTGCAGAACTTTTGTAATTTTGAAACTTCTGCTAATAAAACTATGATAGGAAGTGTTTTTTGTTATGCATATTATAATTTCATATTTTATATTTTAATAGGTAACTGTAATGTTGATAAATGCCTCTTTAAATAAATGTGAATTATTGTGATCTATTAGATAATTACCAATATATGATCCCCAATATACGGTACACAAACAAATTATCTATTCTCCCCATCCAAAGAGACTTTGAGGCATAAAGAATATTGATTCATAACGAACCACAAAAGTCATCAACTTCTGAGTTCAGGATTATCGTCAAAGAATTTTTTCTCAATAGATCTCGGTATTCCTAAAATCAATTTATCGATCCTATAATTTTATACATGACTATTTTGATTCCGCATAAAATATATGTCATAATATGTTAAACATGTATATTGATTTGATTCAATTCTAACATTTTCAAGTCTGTCAAAATATGATTCAAACCATGTATAATATCATGATCCAGATCATCGCCTTATATATTTTTTTATAGTATTATGAGATTTTTTTTTACTTTTTTAATTAATGTTGTACAATTCTCAAGATTTGTTATAATGGAAAGTAACACCTAGGTTTTATTTCTTTAAATTAGAATTAATACGTTTCTATCTTTTTCTAATGACAAATCCTTTACTCGTTGGTTTTTCTCTCAACCCAAGAGTTATAATACATATTTGTGCAACATTGGACATTGTAATTTTCTTTTATTTTTTCAATTAAATTCGTACTTGAATTATTTTTCATCTCGATGAAATTTTTTTTTTGCATATGCATACACAATTTTCAAAATTTGTTCTAAATTAAAGTAACATTTAGATTAATCTCCGTGAAGTCTATTTTACAAAATTTTCTATTTTAATTAGTTTTATAGCATTTTTATGTCATGTTATTTTTATATTTTATAGGAATAATTATTTAATTTCACATACATAAGTTATATTTTAAATATTTTTCTCGTTTATTTTTTTTAATATGTTTGAGCCAAACTAAATGATTACATTAAATTTTAGTTTGACTTTAATATTAGAGAATTAAAACTTATTGATTATATATAGATTATTCGTAATGTATAAAAATATCAACAGTTTTATCCAAACTAAAATAATTTTTTTAAGTAAGTTACATTTTAAGTTTTAATATTATTTATAAATTTTTAAAGTTTTGATTATTTCTTATATACAAAAGTATCAACTAAAAAAATCCTTCCTACGCTAAATAAAATTTAAAAAGGGTTCCGTTTCTTTAAGTTACTTTTTTTAGACATTTTTAGTATTATATTTATACATTTATTCATATAAGAAAGAACTTTACTTTCATATAAACTTATTTCTTGCATATTTATTTATTTATAAATTAAATTGCTTATTGTTAATTATGAACATAGTTGATAAATAATATAAAGTATCATCTCAAATTGGGAACACTAAAAAAATTGTAAATAGTAGAAAAGCATGAAGCACCCAAAAAATTTGTTAGTAGTAGAAAAGTAAAAATTTGTTAGTAGTAGAAAAAGAGGAAATTTGATGGCGTTGATTGATGAGTCATCAATACAACATCGATGCAACTACTAATACAACTATTATGATAGGAAGTGTTTAATGTTATACATATTATAAATTTATATTTTATATTTTAATATGTAATTTTAATGTTGATAAATGTCGATTTAAGTAAATGTGAATTATAGTGATCTATTAAATAATTTTTAAAAAGTTTATTTTTTATTCTATTATAATTATATTTTTCATAAAAATAGTTTAATTTTTTTATTGGAAAAAGACCATTTCAATTTTATTAATTCTCTATAGTCTATAGTTAGAATATTTTTATAAAAATACTTTTTATGTATACATATAAATTATATTCAAGATGACAACACACAATTAGGAGTAAATTGTGTTTAAAGCTAACTAATTCCAACTAGGATATAATTGCAAACTAAATAGTAGAAAAGATTAACCACATGGGTCTTAAATGTTGATTCCAATGCAAAAAACATTAATTAAATTGATTCTGATCTTGATGTTGGTGGTTCATACTTCCAAAATACAACATTTCAATAAAAAATAATTACTTGTTTGTTTCTAAATCCATATGATTGGATTGTTAGATATTTTATTAATATTTGAGAAAAAAATGGGATAATTTAGTTTAATGCTATTCATTATGGTGTAATTTAAATATTTCAACTAATTTAATTTATCTTAATGACATAATTTATTTTAATATTATTCAATACTAAAATAAATTTAAAATATAACAAAATTAATGTCTCTCCTAATTAAGAGTATTTTAAAATTACACGTGGAACCTATATCCATTAATATAACTACAAATTAATTTTTTCAAAAATATAAAATAATTAGCATTAGAACATATTATACATGAAACACATGGACTAAATTTGGACGAAAATCATATTTTATTATTTTTTCACTTTCTTACATTAGTTAACCCATATCCCTAAATATAACTACAAATGAAATTTTTAAAATAACACGTGAAACCCATATCCCTAAATATAACTACAAATGAAATTTTTTTAAAATACAAAATAATTAGTATTAAAACATATTATACATGAAACACTTAGACTAAATTTGGACGGAAAGCTTTTTTTTATTATTTTCTCACTTTCTTACATTAGTTAACTTATACATCAAATAAAATATTTTTAGATATATATCAAACATTCTTTTTGTATAAAATTGTTTTTAAAGTTAAAAAATATAATTATTATCATAAAACTTTAATTTCATTTATAAAGCTCTTATTTTTAAATTAGACTTAAAAGTAACTTTTACAATTGAAAATAACTCGGTCAAACAATACCTTAAACAATTGTCTATTTTATCTCCATATTAAACTATGCCTAAAATAAATTGGTCGAATATACAACAAATCACTAATTAATTCATCAGTCGCTAATTAATCTGCCTAATTAATATACAATATATGGCACTGTTCACACTCGTTTTCATTTTGATATTGGTGATTCATACTTCCAAAATAGAACATTTCAATAAAAAATAATTAGTTGTTTGTTTCTTAATTCATATTATTGAAGCGTTAGATATTTTATTAATGTTTGAGAAAAAAATGGGATAATTTAGTTTAATGTTATTCATTACGGTGTAATTTAGATATTTCATCTAATTTATTTTAATATTATTCAATACAAAAACAAATTTAAAATATAACAAAATAAATGTCTCTCCTAATTAAGGGTATTTTTAAATTACACGTGGAACCTATATCCATAAATATAACTACAAATTAAATTTTTAAAAAGTATAAAATAATTAGCATTTGAACTTATTGTACATGAAACACTTGGACTAAATTTGGACGAAAATCATATTTTATTATTTTCTCACTTTCTTACATTAGTTAACTTATACATCAAATAAAATATTTTCAAATATATATCAAACATTTTTTTGTATAAAATTGTTTTTAAAGTTAAAACATATAAGTATTATCATAAAACTTTAATTTTATTTATAAAGCTCTTATTTTTAAATTAGACTTAAAAGTAACTTTTACAACTCTTGGATCATACGCAGTATTTTAAAACAAAGAGATATCATAGATTTAATTCGGAACGAATGGGATCGACTTCTGAACTCCCAAAAGTTTAAGGCGTCGGTTTTTTACAAAGTGTTGATTGATGACGGCACAAGGGTGCCTTGGAGAACCTTGATTAGAAACAATAAGCGCCGACCGCGAGCAGTGTTTTGTTTCTTGCAAGCTTGTCAGAGAAAACGTGCAACCAAGGATATATTAAAGCGGTTTGGCATGATTCAAAACAGTCAGTGCAGCTTATGTCAAACTGAGGAAGAGACGATGAATCATCTTTTTTTCTGTTGCCAACGGACTAGACACATCTGGATCAAGGTGCTCCAATGGTTTAACGTATGTCATTCACCTCAACATTGGGAAGCAGAGCCGGTTTGGATCAGTAAAATGACAAAAGGGAAAGGGTGGAAAGTGGATGTTTTTAAAATGTTAGTGGCCGAAACCATCCACTGCATTTGAGGGTATCGTAATAGTATCACTTTTGGTAACAGTGTAGATAATACAACCGTGGATACTAACTTTATAGATAACGTAATCTACAGAGGTTGGCAAAATCCTAAAATTAGAAAACATCTAGTTAATTATATGATGTAATTGGATCTTTTTGTTGGGTTGGATCCTCCAGGATAACCTTCTGCTGTACTAACTATTTTTTGAATTAATATATATTCTTCCTTTGATTCAAAAAATAACTCGTTCAAACAATACCTTAAACAATTGTCTATTTTATCTCCATATTAAACTATGCCTAAAATAAATTTATGCAATTATTTACATAGTTTATAACTGATTCACATGAACTAAATTCAAACATTGTAAAAAAAATTGAGTCGACATGATGCATATCACAGCAGCAAACACACTGATTAACCATACTACACATAGGCGTAAACAACCTTCCAACCTCGCAAATTCCTCGGACGACTTCACAAACGAATTCATAATAATCAAACCTCATGAACAATTAATTCTTAAATCGAAAAATAGATTCACAACGATCCAACCTCATAAATGAACAATTCTCAACTTTGCAAAACGATACATAATCAAAACGAATTGCAACCGATAATCAAACCGTATATATCAATAAAACAAAACTCATGAACGCGTATGCATATCAACAACTCAAATTAACATATACATTACCAATCTTGAAATCAAAATTAACAAAAGAAAAACAGAATTTACACATTTGTGAGCCATGACAACAGCATGCGTATCAAATTATAAAGCCAATTAACATGAAATGCGACACAAACTCGACCTTGAAACAATGCATACACAAAATTCAATCACCCTCAACATACACAAATTATAAAACCTAATTGTGGTTGTACATTGAATGTTGACCAGAATAATATAAATTACAAAAGGTTGATGCTAAGAATCGAACCTGGGACCTTTAATTCTATCACAACGGTTAGGTTAACTAACTGTTGTGATATGACGCGCGCTTCCTAGAATACAACAATGGTGCTAAGACTGTGATCGTAAGTACTACATATACAACCACACGCTACATAATAAAAATGTATTAATTATCTAATGACCATTTGAATAATAAATGTATTAAATTATCAATCTTAAAACTTTTATATAGAGTGCTATAGTTGAGTAGAAGAACTAAAAGTTTATTTGAATTTTGTGTGTGTTGTTTTATGTCGGTTTGGTTAGTCTTTTCACATCACAACGTTGTTTTAATGTGGAAATTAAGAAGATACAAGTTGTAATTTGTAGGGAAAAATGCGTCTAGTGGTGTGTCAATAGTTTTCTAGACACGCTAAAAGAATTATGACAAAGTATGACAAATTCCCTTTTGTCCAAATTTAATACAAAATACAACTTATCTCATTGTTGAAGGAATCAATTGATACAAAACTTTCAAAAAGGATGTTGTCTTGTAAGCCAACCTCATCAAATAATATAAAATCTTCTTAAATTTAGTGTCTATACTTTTATTCAATCACAGGAAAGAAACCTCTTAAAATCATTATTTTGTGTTATGTAATTTATATTTTATCTCATAAAAATATAACTATAATAAATAAATTAATAACATATAAATTTGAAAAAAGTTTATAAAATAATAATAAGCTAATTTTTCAATTTTATTAAAAAATTGTATGACCTTTTTTTATTGTAAATTTTTAAAATAAAAAGGATAATCTTCTCTAAAAGAATAGTCATATATACTTTGTTTTATCTATAATAATAATAATAATAATAATAATAATAATAATAATAATAATAATAATAATAATAATAATAATAATAATAATAATAAAAATAATAATAATAATAAATAATAATAATAATAATAATAATAATATGTGTTATATGCTTTCTAAAATAGTATATAAACTATAGAATAATTGTTACTCTTAATGAAGTTGAATCACCCTTATTTTAACCATATTTCAAATATAATTTAAAGAATGAATATTAAAAAAGAATATAATTTATTAAAAAATAAATTTAAATACATATTTTGATTTAATTGATGAACTCAAACTTATTAAGAATTTGTTGGCCACTAAAATCAAAAGTAAATAAGACTATGGCATAAAATTGTTTCAAAATTAATAATTACTCCATAATATCTAATTTTTAATTCTTCTTAAAATCATGTGGGATTAATTATCTAATGACCATTTGAATAATAAATGTATTAAAGTATCAATCTTAAAACTTTTATATAGTGTGTTATATTTGAGTAGAAGAACTAAAAGTTTATATAAATCTTGTATGTATTGTTGTATGTCGGTTTGGTTATTCTTTTCACGTCATAACATTATTTTAATGTGAAAATGAAGAAGATACAATATGTAATTTGTAGGGAGAAATGCGTCTAGTGGTGTCTCAATAGTTTTCTAGACACACTAAAAGAATTATGACAAAGTATGACAAATTCCCTTTTGTCCAAATTTAATACAAAATACAACTTATCTCGTTATTGAAGGAATCAATTGGTACAAAACTTTAAAAAAAGAATGTTGTCTTGTAAGCCAACCTCATCAAATAATATTAAATCTTCTTAATTTTAGTGTCTATACTTTCATTCAAGCACATGAAAGAAATTTCTTAAAATCATTATTTTGTGTTATGTAATTTATATTTTATCTCATTAAAATATAACTAAAATAAATAAATTAAAAAACATATAAATTTGAAAAAAGTTGATAAAAAAATAATAAGCTAATTTTCGTATTTTATTAAAAAACTGTATGACCTTTATTTTATTATAAATTTTTAAAATAAAAACGATAATCTTCTCTAAAAGAATAGTCATGTATACTTTGTTTTATCTATTATAATAATAATAATAATAATAATAATAATAATAATAATAATAATAATAATAATAATAATAATAATAATAATAATAATAATAATAATAATAATATGTGTCATATGCTTTCTAAAATAGTATATAAACTATAGAATAATTGTTACGTATAATGAAGTTGAATCACCTTTTTTTAACCATATTTCAAATTTAACTTAAAGAATGAATATTAAAAAAGAATATAATTTATTAAAAAATAAATGTAAATAAATATTTTGATTTAATTGATGAACTCAAACTTATTAAGAATTTGTTGGCTACTAAAATCAAAAGTAAATAATACTATCGCATAAAATTGTTTCAAAATTAATAATTACTCCATAATATCTAATTTTTTATTCTTCTTAAAATCATGTGGGATTAATTATCTAATGACCATTTGAATAATAAATGTATTAAAATATCAATCTTAAAACTTTTTTATAGTGTGTTATATTTGAGTAGAAGAACTAAAAGTTTATATGAATCTTGTATGTATTGTTGTATGTCGGTTTGGTTATTCTTTTCACGTCACAACATTGTTTTAATGTGAAAATGAAGAAGATACAAGTTGTAATTTGTAAGGAGAAATGCATCTAGTGGTGTCTCAATAGTTTTCTAGACACGCTAAAAGAATTATGACAAAGTATGACAAATTCCCTTTTGTCCAAATTTAATACAAAATACAACTTATCTCGTTATTGAAGGAATCAATTGGTACAAAACTTTAAAAAAGGATGTTGTCTTGTAAGCCAACCTCATCAAATAATATTAAATCTTCTTAATTTTAGTGTCTATACTTTCATTCAAGCACATGAAAGAAATTTCTTAAAATCATTATTTTGTGTTATGTAATTTATATTTTATCTAATTAAAATAAAACTAAAATAAATAAATTAAAAAACATATAAATTTGAAAAAAGTTGATAAAAAAATAATAAGCTAATTTTCGTATTTTATTAAAAAACTGTATGACCTTTATTTTATTATAAATTTTTAAAATAAAAACGATAATCTTCTCTAAAAGAATAGTCATGTATACTTTGTTTTATCTATTATAATAATAATAATAATAATAATAATAATAATAATAATAATAATAATAATAATAATAATAATAATAATAATAATAATAATAATAATAATAATAATAATAATAATAATATGTGTCATATGCTTTCTAAAATAGTATATAAACTATAGAATAATTGTTACGCATAATGAAGTTGAATCACCTTTTTTTAACCATATTTCAAATTTAACTTAAAGAATGAATATTAAAAAAGAATATAATTTATTAAAAAATAAATGTAAATAAATATTTTGATTTAATTGATGAACTCAAACTTATTAAGAATTTGTTGGCTACTAAAATCAAAAGTAAATAATACTATCGCATAAAATTGTTTCAAAATTAATAATTACTCCATAATATCTAATTTTTTATTCTTCTTAAAATCATGTGGGATTAATTATCTAATGACCATTTGAATAATAAATGTATTAAAATATCAATCTTAAAACTTTTTTATAGTGTGTTATATTTGAGTAGAAGAACTAAAAGTTTATATGAATCTTGTATGTATTGTTGTATGTCGGTTTGGTTATTCTTTTCACGTCACAACATTGTTTTAATGTGAAAATGAAGAAGATACAAGTTGTAATTTGTAAGGAGAAATGCATCTAGTGGTGTCTCAATAGTTTTCTAGACACGCTAAAAGAATTATGACAAAGTATGACAAATTCCCTTTTGTCCAAATTTAATACAAAATACAACTTATCTCGTTATTGAAGGAATCAATTGGTACAAAACTTTAAAAAAGGATGTTGTCTTATAAGCCAACCTCATCAAATAATATTAAATCTTCTTAATTTTAGTGTCTATACTTTCATTCAAGCACATGAAAGAAATTTCTTAAAATCATTATTTTGTGTTATGTAATTTATATTTTATCTAATTAAAATATAACTAAAATAAATAAATTAAAAAACATATAAATTTGAAAAAAGTTGATAAAATAATAATAAGCTAAAGTAGGTAAAAAAATATAAATATATTTTATTAGGAATAAATGTCAGAGTATCATGTGATATTGATATATTAACCTCACTTCTATTTTATTTTTAAGATTAAATTAATATCCAGGCTAAAAGAATCGACCTATTTATATTGAATTTAGATAAAATTTGATGTAATGAAAGAAATAATTGAAGAATGACATTATATTTTTTATTTTATACATGAAAGATAGTAAACTAGGAGACACGTCCGTTGCTAAAGGAGACAAGTTTTGTCTCAAACAATGCCCCACTACGCATCTTAAAAAAAGAAGAGATGCATAAGGTTCCATATGCTTCAGTTGTGGGAAGTCTTATGTATGCTTAAGTTTGCACCCGTCCCGACTTAGCATTCATTGTAAGAGTTCTTGGCAGATATCTATGCAACCCTGGTATGTAACACTAGATAGTAGGTGTAATGTGCTACCTGAAGAGAACAAGAGACTTCATGCTCACTTATAGAAAGTCATTGGGTATTCTGACTCAGATTTTAAAAATAAATGTAAAATAAAGTTATTACGGTTAAATAAAAAATTGAATGCCTATTTTTACTATGCAACTCTAACCTCCACCAAATAATATTTTTAGTTTAAAAAAATCATAAATTTTCAATCACGTCGGCTATAAAATATAAGTAAAAATGTATGATATTGAACAATATAATATTTATTTACGAGGAAAAATACAGTATTTATTCAAATATTTTTATATTGATTCAAATATATAAGTAATGTCATTCCAAAATTAATATTTATATACGTGAAAAAACACATCATTGATTAATTTATTTATATATACATGAAAAAAAATTATTTTTATAAACGAAAACTACTTTAATTTTTCTAAGTACTGTATAATATTAATTTATCAATAATTTTTTTACATAAGTGAAAAAATTATTTAAAAAAAATATTATTGTTATAAACGGAACAACTTTATTAAAATATTAAAAAAATTATAACATGAACATAAAGTTATTGATCAAAGTATTGAATAATAATGACAAAAATTTTACTATTGATTCTGGTATTTTTATAAATAACGTCAAAATAAAAATAATATTTATATAAATAATAATATACTGTTGATTCTAATATTTTGTATATGAAATTAACTATAGGCATTAATTTATTATGTCTTTTTAATTGAATAATTTAATTTTTCTAAAATCATTTTTATTATATTTTAAAAAAATACGCATACCATATCAATATCCGTGTGAACGTATAAATATCTCACTAATTGACAATAAAAGAGATGAGATTAAATTTGAATTTCTATACTAATATTAAAATTAGATGAGAATCAGTCTTAAGGTGACTTCATTTTAATAATACAATTATAAATATTATATTAATTGCTTTATATTAATACATTAATTTTTTTGTTATGAAATAAAGTAGGTAAAAAATATAAATATATTTTATTAGGAATAAATGTCAGAGTATTATGTGATATTGATATATTAACCTCTCTTCTATTTTATTTTTTAGATTAAATTAATATCAAGGCTAAAAGAATTGACCTATTTATATTGAATTTAGATAAAATTTGATGTAATGAAAGAAATAATTGAAGAATGACACTATATTTTTTATTTAATACATGAAAGATAGTAAACAAGGAGACACGTCCGTTGCTAAAGGAGACAAGTTTTGTCTCAAACAATGCGCCACTACGGATCTTAAAAAAAGGAAGAGAAGCATAAGGTTCCATATGCTTCAGTTAAGCGAAGTCTTATGTATGCTTAAGTTTGCACCTGTCCCGACTTAGCATACATTGTATGAGTGTTGCACCCTAAAATTTGCTCAACCTACTTCACTTGGTTTATGTTTCAATTACATTAGCATTTGCATATAGAGTCATGTACATAGTCTAATCATCTGCATAGCATAGCATAGCAAATCATCCAACAAGGGACCAAGTACTATTCTTATCTCTATGAGCCTATCAAGAGGTTACTATGCAAATTCAATCTTATCCAAGTCATCAGAAAGAAATTGAAATCTAAGAAGTCAGTGGATCAAGCAGTGGGTCTCTCTCCTATCTTGAGGGTATATGAAGATCATCAAAGAAGTTGTGAGCTGTGAATTGAGCATGGAGGGTATATAGACATCATAGAGGACATGGGGAGTCATTTTGAAAGTGAGACAAGTCATTGATGTGATCACAAGAGCTGCAGTTGAAGACAGTCAACTAGGGTTTCATCTGGGTCAACCCTGGGTCAACCCTAGGTCAAATGACTGATTGAAAGGCATCAAGGTCTATTTGAGAGATGTGGGGTTCATCATTTGACAAAAAGATAAGGATGTGGTGTTGTTCCAAGAAGAAATCAAGAGAAATCAAGAAGAAGAGGAGTTTCTAAATTAGGGTTTCTGTGTAAAATCCCCTGATTTAGGGCAAATTTCCAAGCAAGATAATTCAACATGCAAGCTTCAAATGGATCCTTGTCCAACATGAAACTTGTAGAGGATCTCAATACCTTTAATTTGAGTGGTGGAATACATTAAGGAGATTTATATAACTCAAGTTATGGTCCTTGCAAGTTACAGGTCATCTGGGGCCTCTGAAATTTTGTCTGTGAAAGTTACTTCTCTTCCAAGCAACTTTTACCCCTCAAGGAGATTTCAAATGAATTTCTGGTCAACATAAGAGTTGTTCCTCATTGTCTTAGATTTCTAGAAAGGTATGGTATGCCTTCATCTGATTTGTGGAACTCTACTTATGATCTTGGCAAGCAAAGGGTATTTTGGTCATTTGAGAATTACAGGTCATTTCAAGCCTATGCCCAAAACTCATACAAGGAAGCTTCAAATGAAAAACTTCACAACATCAAACTTTCTCCAAATGAAATTTTGATTCTATAAAAGTGATCATGAAAGTCGGGAAATGTTCATAGCTCAAGGTTCCAAATTTGGTCATTTAAAAGTGAATTTAATGAATAAAAGTGACCTAAAATTGAGATTTTTCATAACATGGCCAAATGGGATGAAATTATAGGTCATTTTGATTGGAAAAAATGTTTTAAGAACATTGGAAAAAGTAGATTTTTGAGTTTAGGGCAAAGTTTGAGAGATACCATTGGTTACTTATGTATGAAGTTAACATATCCAAAATTCAAGGAAAGTGTGCACAAGAAGTTTCTACCAAGTTCTAGAGTGTTCTATGATCATCTATATATTGGGTAGAGTGGCTTCATTCAAGGGTTGGTGATTCATTTTGTTCAAAACACATAGTTATACCTCATTCTTCAATTGTGCAAATTCATCCCAAACTCTATCAAATCTTCATCATTCTCCACAATTCTTGATCCTATCATCATCTACCTCCATCATAGATCCAGTTTCTATCAATATCTGATTGAATTGAAGCTGAATTCGTGTGCTACCAACTTCATCATCCAAAGTGCAAGAAGATTGTGATTGCAAGATTAAGGACATTTGAGCAGGTGTTATTGCTTACAGAACCAAGAATCAAGTTTGTGGAGCAAGTCCAAAGCATTGCAAGCTTCAGATCCAAGGATTTCTACCTCTGTTTTCATCTTTAAACCAGGTTGGTAATCTCATCGAATTAGCATGATTTAGGTTAGAATTGTTAGGTTAGGTTAGAGGATCATTTCCATAAGGTTTGAGAAGGTTTCATGGAAGTTAATGACAGACCCTAGAATCTTTGAGGATCAAGATCAGTTTGGATATTGAGTTTTAATTAGCATGAAATAGCTTGTTGAAACCAGTGTGATGTCGTGAGCATGATAGTACCATTAGGAGCAAGAATTGCAAAGATTGATTACAGTGAAAACAATTGGAACCAGAGGTTTCTACTTATCGGGTTTGGAGTTCTAGGGGGTTTCAGGGAGAGATATTGATATGACTGGATTCATGGGAGAAAGTAGAGCAATTTTGGTTCTTATAGTTTGGGATTTCATGGAGAATTGAGTGAGAACGAATGAGCTGAAGTTTCATGCATGGACTCTGGTTCTAGGTTGAAACCCTAGCATTTTGGAGAAGATAATGTTTTGACCGTGGGATTAGACTGAAACATTGACTTGGAATGTTGATCTAACGGCTGCAATTTGAAATTGAAATGGAGGGAAAGACTGAGTGTGATGAAAACGCTGCGTTTCATTAATAGAAACGCCTGGGATTTAGTCCCAATTGATACTCACACCACCGCTTGCAAGGCCCAATGTAAAATGAACTGATATTATTTCTAATTGCACCGTTTTTTGTTTTTTTTCTTCCTTTGATTTTTCTGTTTAACTGGGCCCAGACGCGCTTTGCTATGCGCGCCCCCCAGTCTGGGCCCATCCTCTTGTTTTAACTGAAATAATTGATAATTGCACCCCTGACTCAATTTAACTCATTTTAATTTCCTTCAATTTTTGTTAATTCTTGAAAAAATCATAACAAATGAAAAATTGCACATTTTTAAATGGTTGTTTTTGCATCTTTTTCATATTTTTGTTAAGAAAATTTTCACATAATAAAATTAGCATTTCATTTTATTTTTGTATTTTTAGTATATTTTTCTTTTAAATAGGTTTTGAATAATGTTTAGTTTAATGCATGATATTGTTGATTTTAGTTTAGTTAGATGCTTTTACATTTTGGACCCATTCTTTTTAGGGTGATTAACTTAGGACTTTAGATTCCTCATAGGATTTAATTCATAATTTTAGGATTTAATTTTAGATGATTTGTTTAGGTGTGATTAGGAGAATCAAAACTAGGGTTTAGGTGTGACATAGGTGTAGTAAATCATTTCTTTTAGGAGTTGTAGTTTGAATTTTGGGGTATGGGACTATAGGGGTATTAGGGGTAGATAATAGATCCCTTAGAAAATGTTAGGCTTCCCCTATTCTACTATTACTATTAGTATATTGCTTGTACTTGCTTGATTGTGTGGTGTGCCCTCTCTAGGGTTATTATTTGACTGTGTGGGGTATTGGGTTTGCTTGGGGTTTGGGTTTGAGCTGAAGACTGTGCTGATCAGGCCATTGAAGACAGAGAATGAAGACCAATTTCCAGAATTGGTGAAAAGTGTCTCTTGCTGGCAGCTGTTGAGGTTATAGGATCTAGGAGTTAGGTAGAGCTCTAGAGTAGAAAACTTGCTTCATAAACATGGAAGGTCTTGTTTGCCTCCATTCTTTCTCTATGATTCAAACTCTCTTTTAAATATCTACCTCCTTCCTTTGGAAGGATTAGTGAATGTATTTAAAAGATAGAACTTTTGAGAGAAAACTGTCTGTATCATGTTAACAGTCAGTAGGCCACCCTTGGTAGGCAATTGACTGCTTAACATCTTATTCATCTGGTTGACTGCTGATCATCTTGGAGAATGAAACTTGAAGAAAAGCCATTGAAAGATTGAAGATAGAGACCTTGCTTGAAGGCTTGAAGACGAAGACTGATGCTTGCTTGAAGCTTGTAGATGGTTGAAGATGACTTGAAGACAGATGTTGATGAAGACTGCTTTTGCTGCTTTTGCTGTTTATTTCAGTTGTTTAATTTTTGATGTATTGTGTGAATTTCCCTGACTGTATTGTTTGCCATTAACCTGTTAGGTTGAAAGCGAACCTTGTTCACTTTTGCCTGTTGTTTTCTAGGTTCGAGGTTGAGTGGGACTCCCTTGCCTCGCTTGTATTGCTGCATCCATGCATTTTACTGCTTTATTGTATATATGCTATTGTTTCTGTTTCCGTTTATCCCTTAGGATCTCTGTTTCTCTCTGCGCAAGAGAGGAGCATGATAGACATTAGGTCTTAACCTATGCATGATAACATTAGGTTAGTTTGATTCCCTTTTAAACCATAGGATAGAGTTCTGTCTCTTCTTTCTCAAAAACAAACAGAAAAACACAATAAATATTTCAAACACAATAAAAGACACTTCTTCCGTAAAAGAATGTGAACTCATCAAAACGTCATTTTTGTCCGCTTGGACCAATAATCAGAAAAGCCTTTTTTCAGAAGGAATAAAAACAATCAAAACAGACTTGTGTCGTACGTGGCCCGAACTACGTTTGCTCTGATCTTTCATGCTGTATGAAAGTACGTAGGCATAGGATGCGATATCCTAGCGAGCAACCTTCCCCTCCTTTCACGTAGGTAGGCGAACTACGTTGACTCTGATTTCTCGTTTCAGACGGGAATACGTAGGCATAAAGTGCGATACTTTGCCGAGTCATTTTATTTTCCTTTAACCCCAGACCTGTAGAGTAAATAGAATAACAATCCGTACCAGAAAACAAGCGTGGATCCCGTCGAGTACGACAGACGTGAGGGGTGCTAATACCTTCCCCTTGCGTAACCGACTCCCGAATCCAGGATTTGGTTGCGATGACCATTCTTTCCCTGTGTTGCGGTAGGTTTACCTCGAGCATTTCATTTCCCTGGGTTGTGACGGGTGTTCTATGATGGAGAGATAAGCTGGACCTGGGCTTGAGTGCACTTAGAATTAGAGTAGAAAGTAGTGGGCGCGTGTCGGCTTTGCTTGCATTAGTGTCCCACAAAATCTACACTCGGACGAGGTTCTTCTGGTTGACTTCTTTTTCTACCCTTTGGGTCGAAGGGGTTGTTGGTCAGTCGAATTGTCGACTCCGGGAACCGATCATTTGGAAGTTGGCTAAGTGAGGTCTCCTCAGGAATTGATGATGCCATTCCTTCTGGGAATCTTATTATCAACCCTGAAAGTTTGTGACGCCGACGACCGCATAGGATGCCATACCATTGTCAGTTACTAAGACACCTACCTGTGAGAGGGTTTGGGGTTATGCAGGTAACTAGACCTCCAGATACCGGTTTGTTTCTTGATTTGAGATTCTGGGTATTTATGGACAGTTGAGAGGTCTATCAGAGACCTGTTGGAGTTATGATATGGGGTCTGTCAGAGTTATGATATGGGGGTCTATCAGAGACCAGTGTCGGAGCTTTGTATTGGGTCTATCTGAGACCAGGGTTTGAGGAATTCTGGAGGGTCTATCTGAGAATTTTGATATAGTTCAGGCTTCTCAGCCATGGCATTTGGTCCCTATTGCATGTATTTGCATTGCATTGTTTGCATAACCATTATCATTGCATCCCATTAACGTGTGTCTGTGCTGCAGGTGCATTTGCATATTCCCTGGTTCTAGTGCCCAGACTTCTGCTTATTGATCATGGCTGGTTTGAGAAAGACAGTTGCGTATAAGTTGCCTACACCTGACATTACTCCCTTACTTGGTCTGATGTCCCTTGCTGATGAGGAGGTTAGGAGAAGTTTCAGGATAAGTCATGGAAGATTGTTGAGACTGGTCTGCAAGCCAACTGCTGTTGAGATGAATGGGCTGTACACCTTGATGCAATTCTATGACCCTGCATTGAGATGTTTCACGTTTGCTGACTTTATTTTGGGGCCTACCATTGAAGAGTATGTGGAGTTTACTGAGCTACCAGTACAGAATAAGGTTCCCTTTATTCACTCTGCCGCTGAGCCCAAATTGGAGGACTTAGCTAAGGCCTTGCACATGAACGCTGCTGAACTATTAGTGACTTCTTGGCTTGGGGTTCCAGGTTTCCCCCTTGATTTTCTGGTTGGCAAAGCTCAAGAGTATGCCAAGAGCGGGTGCTGGATAGTCTTTAATTCTATCTTGGCTCTATGCATTTACGGAATAGTGTTGTTTCCCAACCTACCCAATTTTGTGGACTTGGACGCTTTCCATCTGTTTGCTGCTGGCAACCCAGTACCCACTTTGATTGGAGATCTCTATCATTCATTGCACTACAAAAATGAAAACAGAAGGGGAAAGACTGTTTACTGTTGTGCGCCGCTGTTGAACATGTGGTTTAAGAGCCATCTTCCCCTGAAGGGACCTTTTGTGGATAGTGCAACTACAGCTGACTGGCCAGAGCGCATGATGAGGCTATCTTCTGAAGACATTGAGTGGTTTGACCGAGACTTGTTGTGGTCTGAGCTTATTTTCAGTTGTTCTGGGCACCTTAATGTTCCGTTGATAGGAAGAAAAGGGTGTATCAATTACAACCCATCTCTGTTTGTTCGCCAGTTTGGATACGCGTTGAAGAACCCACCTCAGGAGGAAGAAGTACAGGAATCTCTGTACTTCACCGGTGATTTGAAGGGAGAGTTACTCGCCAAGCTTCAGCACGCATGGATGCGTATCAACAGAAGAGGGAAGCCACTGTTAGGGAAGAATGATTGTCAGGCTTATGCACCCTACAAAGTTTGGATCCAAGAGAGAGCAAGACAGTTACTGATGCCATTTCCAGCTGCACCAGTCCCTGTTCATATTCCGGTGGAAGAACCAACCACTGTTACTATGGAGGCCTATGAGCAAGTTGTAAAAGAAAATGAAGCCTTGATGAAGATCAATGAAGGGTTAGAAAAGGAACTGGCTCAGATGCGTAGTGAGAAGAACAAGGCTGTGCATGCTTTCCAACAGCAAATCGAGTAAGTAAACAGGCTAGGTGCTGAGTTGACTGAAGAGAAAAAGAAGCGTGAACGTCTGGGGAAATAGTTCAGAAGCTCCCATGACATGTTGGAGTCCAAAAAGAAAGCACTCGATGCCGCCCACCGGGAAATCTCTTGTAACAAGACGTGGAATGCTACGCTAACCAACAACAAAAAGAGGGAAGACAAATTGAAGCAGCAAATTCCTGAACTCGAAGAGCAGTTGAAGGCTAGCATTAAGAAGCATGAAGAGGAGGTAATGGCCAGATATAGTCTTCAGAATGCATTGAACAAGGCCATCGAAGGCAGGAACGAAGCTGTGTCTCAGAAGCGGAAGCTAGAGGATCGCTTCGGAGAAGGGGCATGGGAGGAAACCGCTGGTGACGTGCGACGCATTCTCAAGCGAAGAAATCAACTTGTTAAGGGTCTGCTTACCCGACCAAGTCATCCAGAGACTAAGAAGTTACTAGAGGAGTATCAGGCTTATGAGTGTACTTGACTGTTGCATGTATTAACTTGTATGCTTTATTTGCATAGCGCTGACCATCACCAGGATTGTTGGTTGAGGTCATGCCTTCTTATTGTACTCAGTGATATTGTATTCTTGGCTTAATGGATTTCTCTGCAATATATGAGGTTTTCTATGATTCGGCTCCGATCTCCGTATTGCTAAGCACTGTCACTGCACTGACACATTCGCACTAGAATCGGGGAATGAGATTCCCTAATGCACAAACACATATTGCATTACATTCACATTCATATTGCATTACAGGAGATTATTGAGCGGTACCTCATTTCTTGCTCTATACCAGGTCTTTTCAGGATTGAAGATCAGCGCCCGCACCGATACTCCACTCGTACCAACTGCCGAAGAATTATGGATCAAATGCAGAATGAAATGCAGGACATGCGTGAGAAGCTGGCGCTCTTCATGCAGACAATGGAGACCATTGCGAAAGGACAGGAGAATTCGCAAGCTTTGGTGCAACCTCTGTTGGGTACGGAAATGAGGATCATCAGTCTGTGCGAGTCGACACTATTCACGGGGATGGTACTCCCACACCAGTGGCTCCACCTGTAGTCAACATGCCTGCTGTCAATGTGAACAACGGCGCTGTTGCCGGGAACGGTAACGTTGGAATTGGGAACGAGACTATCGTTAACAACGTTGGGCTCGGAGATGTCAACCTGGGTGATAATATGGGAGGCAATGGCTTCGGTAATACTGGATTCGGCTTCAATGACCAGGGGTTTGACCAGGCTGGGAAATACGGTTTCAATACTCAAGGCTTCGGACAGGACGGATTTGGTATGACTAATCAGGGTTATGGCGGATTCGGAAATGGAAATGGCGCTGGGTTAATGACTTTTGGACCTACTGGGGTCGCTCCGGGGTACGGCAACAGGGGGCGAGGCCCGGTGATGAATCATACCAGAGTTGGCCGTAACAACGGATACGATGGATATGGAACTGGGAATGGTAATTGGCAAGAAGACCAGCAAGAGGACGCTTTCTCCGGTGGAGGTTTCGAAGGGCCTATGGATGACTCTCAGAGAATCAGGATGCTCGAGGAGCAGATGAGGGGGGTCGTAAATTAAAGTGCTGTTGGCTTAGATATGTCAACAATAGGTCTAGTGCCTGGCCTGAGGGTGCCAATCAAATTCAAAGCTCCTACATTCGACAAGTATAAGGGGGACACCTGTCCAAAGGTGCATGTGCGGTCATATTACAGAAGGATGTCGGCGTATTCTAACGATGAGAGGATGCTAATGCATTTCTTTCAAGATAGCTTGTCTGCTCCTTCCCTCGAGTGGTATATGGGATTGGAACCAACTCATATAAAGACATGGAAGCAGTTGGCCGAAGCATTTGTGGCTCACTATAAGTACAACAGTGACTTGGCACCCAACCGGGTCCAACTGCAGGGGTTGTCCCAGAAGAAGGGCGAGAGCTTCAAAGAGTATGCGCAGAGATGGCGCGACATGGCTGCTAGAGTTCATCCCCCTTTGGAGGACAAGGAAATGAATGATATGTTCATAGGAACATTCACTGGTATGTTTTATGACAAGTTGTTTCACACTTCTTTGGGCAGTTTCTCAGACTTAATCCTGATGGGGGAGAAGATTGAAAGCAACATTAAACAGGGAAGATTCCAAGCTGAGGAATCCACTTCGGCTGGCAGTAACCGAAGGGCTTTTGGTGGGCGCCGTCAGGGCGATGCGAGCGCGGTGTTTGGGGGCCGAGGTCGAGGCCGGGGCAGAGGTCGAAACCAGTACAATCAGCCGCAGCAGGTGGCAAGCGTTACTATTCCGTTTCAGCAACAACCATTTCAGTAACAACCATTTCAACAACAACAACAACAATAGCAACAGCAACCACAACAGGGGGCACAGCCTGCCCAGCGCAGATTCCAGGGGGGTAAACCAAGGAGGGTGATTGAAAAGCCTCCTTCAACATATGCAGAATTGCTACAGACATTACTAGGTTTGAACTTGGTGGAGAAGAGGACTCTGGCACCAATAATAGGCACTCCTCCATACGGGTACGATGCAAGCAGGCACTGTGAATTCCATTTTGGGGCTCCTGGCCACGATGTAGAGGGTTGCCACGCATTCAAGCATGTAGTGTAGGATCTATTGGATAGTAAGGCTATCAATTTTGGACAGGCAGGTCCGAACATAGTGCAAAAGCCCATGCCCAACCATGGGGCAAACACCATTTTAACCGAGGAGGGTTTGAACTTGATTATGAATGTGGACGACCTAAAGACACCGTTGTGCGAGATAAAGAGCAGATTATTGCAAGGTGGTGTGTATCCAGGTTGCGACGAGTATTGTTTAGAGTGTTGGGCCCTAGCTGGGGGTTGTGACGAATTAAAGAAGGGTATTCAGGCTTTAATAAATGGAGGCACGCTGCAATTTGACCGAGCAGCAATTGAAGAACCGGCAGGGGTATTAGCAGACAAGCAAAGTGATGTAGCCACTGTGACGATTCCCCGAAAAACGATCACTATAACGGCACCGGCCAAGCGACCGCCGATCACTATCACCAAGACAGGACCAATCCCTTATGAGAGCACTAAGGCAGTCCCCTGGACATATGGGTTGGAAGTGTACTGTGACGGGGTAAAAATTGAGGTTAATAAGCAGCCAGCTGAGACTGTAGACAACGTTGTCGGTGCCGGAGGTATGACAAGAAGTGGGAGAATCTTCATATCGCCTGAGGTAGAGGCTGAACGACTGGCGAAGGGAAAAGGAAAGATGAATGAGACTGTCCCGGTGCAGGGAAATGAAAAAGAAACGGCATCGAAAGATGTGGAAGAGTTCATGCGCTTGATTCGTAAAAGTGATTATAAGATTATTGAGCATCTGCAACAGACGCCGTCAAAGATATCTATACTGTCGTTGCTATTGTGCTCTGAAGCTCACAGAAATGCATTGTTGAAAGTCCTGGATACTTCCTTCGTACCCCAAGATGTTTCCGTGAATCAACTGGAGGGGGTGTTGGCGCATGTGAATGCAGGCCATAGCTTGGGATTTACAGACTTTGATTTGACCCCGAAGGGGAGAGAGCATAATATGGCGTTGCACGTCTCTGTGGAGTGTAGAGGATCAGTCATGTCTCATGTACTGGTAGACACCGGATCATCCTTAAACGTGCTGCCCAAGAAAGCGATGATGAAACTAGATGTTAGAGGAATCCTGTGTACGCCTAGTGACTTGGTGGTCAGGGCATTCGATGGTACGCGAAGAACAGTCTTTGGATCCATAACATTACCTCTACAGGTGGGACTGGAGGTTTTCGCGACTGAATTTTATATCATGGACATCCAGCCTGCATACAGCTGCCTTCTCGGACGACCCTGGATTCATGGTGCCGGGGAAGTCACGTCTACCTTGCATCAAAAGTTGAAATACATGGTGGGGGACAGTGTGGTCACTGTATGTGGAGAAGAAGATATCTTGGTTAGCCATCTGTCATCGTTCAAATATGTAGAGGTCGACGGCGAGATTCACGAAACACCCTGTCAGGCATTTGAAGGGTTGCGCATCAAAGACAAAGGTCCCGGGCCGAGTAAAGCGTCAGAGGTAGCTGTCTCGTCATATAAAGAAGCTCAAGCTCTAGTAGAGACTAGTGAGACAAAAGGCTGGGGCAAAGTGCTGGATATTCCCGTAAAGATGGACCGGTTTGGGCTGGGATATCAACCGTCGTCATCAACACCTGCTGCTGGGGCACCCCGTTTCAGAGGACCAATAACCATCACTGCTAGTGGAGTGTGTCACGAGACCATCAACGCTGCTTCAGAGTCTGACGAAGGAGACAGTGATTGCGACATGGACGCCTGGATTCAGCCGAGTGTGCCAGGACAAGGATTATGCAATTGGTCTATTCAGGAGATTGTTCCTGTGACTCTCAAACAGGTAACATTTTCAGATGACATCATTGAACCACCTATGACTCGTCTCGACTTTGAGCACCCGGTATTTCAGGCCGAAGAAGAGATTGTTGAAGATGGTGACGTTCCCGAAGAATTGTCTTGGTTGGTGAAGCAAGAACAACGAGTCATTCTGCCTCATGAGGAGGTCATCGAAATTATTAACCTGGGGTCGGAAGGGGTTGAAAAGAACATCCGTATAGGAGCCGCGCTGCAGAGCGACATCAAGTGAAGACTGGTTGAAATGCTCAGAGAGTATAGTGATGTGTTCGCTTGGTCGTATGAAGACATGCCTGGGCTTGATACAGATATGGTTGTGCACCGTCTGCCATTGAAAGAAGAATGCCCGCCAGTCAAGCAGAAGCTTCGCAGAACTAGACCTGATATGGCAGTGAAAATTAAGGAGGAGGTTCAAAGACAGTGGGATGCTGGTTTCCTAGCTGTGACAAAATACCCCTCATGGGTCGCTAACATCGTACCAGTGCCAAAGAAAGACGGTAAAGTGAGAATGTGTGTAGATTACCGTGATTTGAATAAAGCGAGCCCAAAAGATGATTTTCCGCTTCCTCACATCGACGTGTTAGTTGACAACACTGCTCAATTCTCCGTATTCTCCTTCATGGATGGCTTCTCGGGCTATAATCAGATTAAAATGGCGCCAGAAGACATGGAGAAGACTACTTTCATAACGCCTTGGGGAACCTTTTGTTACAAAGTGATGCCCTTCGGATTGAAGAATGTTGGGGCAACGTATCAGCGTGCAATGACGACTCTTTTCCATGATATGATGCATAAGGAGATCGAGGTTTATATCGACGATATGATTGGCAAATCCCAGACGGAGGAAGAGCATTTGGTGAATCTGCTAAAGTTATTCAAAAGGCTTAGGAAGTTCAGGCTGAGACTGAGATCGGGTAAACTGTTGGGGTTTATCGTGAGCGAAAGAGGTATATATATATTGCTCTGTCCCGCTCATCACACGGGGTCTGCCCAATCCATCTCTCCGTCGTGGAGGGCCTAGCTCATTGATCAGTTGTCGCTCGCGGATCAAAACGAGTGTTTTTGATGAAAACGTAATACAGCGACAATTCAACTCGGATATCGTCTCAAGGATTCCTTTATGTGATTAATCTACCAAATTCGAAATGGAGGGGGATTTGGTTTGGTTTCTGATCGGATAAATAAAGAAAATGCAATTAAGCGGTTAAAATAAGTGATTATCAAAATAAGTCAATCTACTGTTTTCGGTTCCGACTTATCACGGGTTTCTACCTTACCAATTTCCTAAGCGATTTCGATCTCTATTCGATTCCTATGTCAATTAACAAGCGCAAAAGACATAAACTATATTAACAATCCTATATTCCAAATTAAGCAAACAGA
Source organism: Lathyrus sativus (assembly GCA_963859935.3). Classification (NCBI taxonomy): domain Eukaryota; kingdom Viridiplantae; phylum Streptophyta; class Magnoliopsida; order Fabales; family Fabaceae; genus Lathyrus; species Lathyrus sativus. The sequence goes on along the minus strand of CAWUDS030006398.1, from coordinate 1,683 downwards.
TTAAGTTTTCGTGATTTAAGCAAACACGAATTATAAACGCGAATTAACGACAAAGGGACGTAACGACGAATAAAAGCTAAGGATGCAATCATACGAATTTAATCAAAACAATTCTATAAACTAACAGATTAAGCAAAAGCAATTCATAAAATAGTGTTTAAAGAGAAAGGAATTAGATTGATAAAGTAAAAACCTCAAAGCGTTGGAACGCGATTACAGCAGAATGACTCTAAGGAATTAGCTCTCCATGGTTCTCTCAAAGCTCCGAATGTATTTTTCGTGAAAATGTAACTAGGTGAACAGTAACACGAGTATTTTTCCTTTAAAAAGAAAGCAAATTCGGTCATAACCCAACTGGGTCGAAAACATAACCCAGGCCCAATACATGATCCAACACTAAAATAAAATTCTAATGCAGTAACTTCAAACGGAATTCTGGAATTTTGGGCTCCGAATCTGACTTCGACTCCATCACGAAAGTCGTAGCTCTCTCTCTTAGCTTTCCGGTGAATTTTAGAACGCCTCAAACGGATTTCCGGAACTCCAGTTATGATCGTTTCCGTGCAGACTGCTAAAGCTGAAAAATAAGTGCGGAAATCAAATTAAGCCAAAAATAAAATAAAATATAAAAACGAAATAAAACATAAAAATAATAAAGATAAAGTAAAGAAATTCCTAAGTAAAAATATAGGAGAAAGTGCATAAATATGCACTGATCACTCATCACGCTGGGAGCGCTTAAGCGTCTCCCCATGGACACAAACCTTAGGATCTATGACATTTTGATATTAATGATTATAGGAATACCTTAACGAATATAATGAGAAAGATTTTTAGACAATGGCAATGATAATTCTAAAATATAAAAGTGTACAGACAAGTGTTTGACACTGGTTGGCTTGTGGATTTTTCTCAACCGGTACTCGTAATGTCTTGAAAACTCTTCGAATGGGGATAAAAAGAGATAATCTTCTTATAGGATGATATATTTGTGATCATAGTCTATATATAGAATGATAATCATTTAGAATTCTCATTATTTTGAAATGGATTATCTTGACATCCACTTATATTTAAGCACATATTCAATTAAATAATTAATTATTAAATATAATTAATTATTTTATTTACTTACTCAACCGATTAAGATTCTTATATATATATATATATATATATATATATATATATATATATATATATATATATATATATATATATATATATATATATATATATATATATATATATATATATATATATATATATATGTATATATATATATATATATATAAATATATATATATATAAATATATATATATAATATATATATATATATACATATATATAATATATATATATAATATATATATATATATATATATATATATATATATATATATATATATATATATATATATATATATATATATATATATATATATATATATATATATATATATATATATATATATATATATATATATATATATATATATATATATATATATATATATATATATATATATATATATATATATATATATATATATATATATATATATATATATATATATATATATATTCCTGTGTCCCGCTCATCACACGGGGGTCTGGCCAATCCATCTCTCCGTCGTGGAGGGCCTAGCTCATTGATCAGTTGTCGCTCGCGATCAAAACGAGTG
>CAWUDS030006397.1:0-36249 GCA_963859935.3 Lathyrus sativus | reverse complement strand
GTCCAAGATTCACTTGTTTACTTCAAGTGCAAGAAAGGCTGCATTTTTCACCAAGGCATTGGATTGGATTTTACTTGGAAACTTCAAGGTTTTCCCTTTTATATTTGCTTGCTTGGAGGTCTACTTCAAGGTTTTCCCTTTTATATGGCAGATTCATGTTTGAATCTGCCATATGTTGTTTGTCAATGTGATTTGTTCTTATGATCTTCAAACAATATGCTGTGTTGCTATGTGTTGAATCTTGAAACTCTCTTAAGTGCTATTATATGTCATGTCTGAACATAGGAGGGAATGTTGGCAACTGTTATGAAGAGTGAGTATTGTTATGATTCTGTTTCTGTTTGTGAAAGGTAATGATTTGCTTCTGTTGCAGCAACCTTTGTTTGAATCTTGATCTGTTTGCCAGAATTTTAAGTATAAGTCATTATATGCTTGATTCATGTGGTGTTTGACTTGGTATTGGTTGAAACCATATCATACTTTGCTTTGCTGCCATTTCAGTTTTGAGCATTTTTCAACTCATGTACATTTTTTAATCCATAAGTCATTTTTAGTTCTAACATCTTTTTGGATCATTTTTATGCTTGAACCTGGTCTTTAACATATTTTGAGCATGCTTGTAAGCTGTTTAGTCTTGTTAGACTTGGCAAAGATTATTGGGATGACTCATGTGATGTTGATGACCAATTCCTTGCTTTGCTGCCAAAATTTGTGTGAGGTTTGACTTGGCTATTACCATGTGCATTTGATGGTAAGTTGTCATTAGGATAAGTTGTATATGTTGTTACTTTTGTGAAAGTATGTTGTTAGAATGCATGGTCAGTTTAGGCTTGACAGTGTTATGTGGATTTTATATTCAACAACGCCAAAACTGTTTTAAACTTAATAATTTGTCAACTCCTACTTCTTTACTATTAAAATTGCTTCTCATAGCCAGGACCTGCCTTTGAGGTAGTACATGTCATAAATGTATGTTGGCATTGCTTGATTGCTGCATCTGTATAGTTCTAAGTTTGTGGCTCTGCTTGATTAAGTGAGTGGTAACTTTACAGCAACTTGTGGATTGAATTGGACTTTGATAGTTTGCCTATATTGAACATATGTTGCATTGTTGGTCAGTTTTTATTATGTTTAAAAAATGTTTTGATCCTGTCATCTTGAGTCTTGAGTTTGTCAACTCTTATGGGCTATCAGCTTTGCTGATTGGATACTCAGTTATTTTACAAGTGTTTGTTGTAGTCTCTGCTAAAATGATTCGCTTGGATGCTGTGGAAGCATAAGATGATCAACATTAGTTTGTTTGTTTACATGGCTATCAAAAACTGCTCTTCATGCTATTGCTTGTGTTAATTAGACTGTTTGAGTTTGAGTTAGTTTATTTGAACATTGTTATGTTCTTGAGCTCACAATCATTTTAAGAAGGATGTTGAAAGCTTGCTCAATCTATGCCCTTCATCATTACTATGAACTGATATTGCACTGTGCTAAATTTGTGTTCATTTTTTAGTATGGCTGCTGTAGTATGGTAGCAGGCCTTGATACTCAGCACACTATCCAGTTTTTGAGGCATGTTTGAATCTTTGTTGGCTTGAGAAGCCTCAAGCTTTGGCTGACAGGTAGTTTTAGAGTTTATAGTTTAGGTTTTTGGTTGGACTGCTTAGCCAGGTTTAGTTTATAAGTTTTGTTTAGTTTGTTGCTATTGTGAAAACCACTGATAATTGCACCAATGTTTTGGTCTGATATCAACACTTAGTGTTTATCAGCTTCTGTTTGCATTTCATTTCTACAAGTTATGATAATTTGTGTGTCTGTACTTTGCCTTATGGTTGTATCTGTTTCAGTCTAGGTGGTTGTTTCTGTTATCAGACCAACTGTTTGATTCTTGAGGTTTTGAAATTCCTAGCTATGCTATTTTAAGTATGATGTTTGAATTTGTGAGTGTCTGTTTGGTTTTTGTAAAGATATTAATTTAAGGCATAGCAGTTGAAACAAGGATGCCTCACTGCTGAACCTTTTTCCTTGGTTTGAAATTTGGTTTTGCTACTGCCACTACAAGAGATTTAGATTAGTTTGTTTGGTCCCGAACCTTGCCTTTGGATCTGTTCAGTTTTGCATTAGTACCACTAGTTATGACCATGTGTTTTACTGGATGATTGTCAAACTGTTTACCAATGTATTATGCATACCTCCACCATGTATGTTTTGAGAAACAATGTTTTGAAAACCTGCCATTAGATTTGCTTATAGGCCATTTGAGTTAAAAGCATGTGTAAATATGTCTTTTCATTTATGTTTTGAATTACTTGCTGTCAATAGCTGCTTTTGTTGTCATCAACTTCGTAGCAAGTTGTGTAGCATTATTTTGCCAACTATTTTCATACTTTGCTGTCATAAATCAAATGTTTTGGCATTGGTTAGACATTTTGCTTTTATAATCATGAATTGAGCATAATCATGAATTGCACATTTTAAACTTGTGTATATTTGAAATGTAACCTGTTCATATCAGCTTTGATCACTAAACTTCAAAATGCATCTCAAACTTCATTTTTGCAGTTGCTACCATTTTTTTAGTTAGGGGCACAATTTGAGAAAACTAAATGCACCATCCTTTTCCTTGTCAAAAATCACGCAAGTTAGACTTTGAGTTTGTTAAATTTGATGATGTTTCGACCTATTTTGGATGTTCACGTTTTTTGCCATAGTTGTCTTAATGTATCTTGCGTGTGCCATCGTATTTTCCATTTGAGTTTTATTTTGAAAAATGGTTGACACCATCCTCTTCCTTGTGAAATTTCAAGCATGTTTGACTTTTATTTCCTGAAAATTGGTTATGTCTCGAGGAAGTTTGGATTCAAATTGTTTTGGAATTTTCACTTGAGTTGCCTTGAAGGAATTACCCAGAATTTGTTGCTTTGTTAAGTACATATTTAATTTGGGTGGCATAATACACGGATGTATCGCCACCCCAGTGGTTATGCATGCGCCTCAATTTCCTAGCCGTCCTGAGTTCGATCCCTGGTGGGACAACTCTTTTGTGTATTTTCAGACTTTTCTCATATGTTCATATTTTATTCATTTTATCCATAAGCTAACACGCACGCGCCTCTAGTAGGTTTGGCCAACTTTTGTGCTTGCAACCACCAGGTGGTGGGTTCAACACCCACCAAGTGCATTTTCATTTTTAATTGCTTGTATGTTTGATTTTTCTTTAAATTTCAAAATATCATAACTGTGTCAAGTTTTATCATTTTTGGTTGATTCTTTTTGCATTGGTCTTGCATTTTTGCATAGTTTCACATGATATTTTAATATCCTAGAAATTTCATTTTTGAAAACATTTTGCATTAAAAATTGTCATGCTCCTTTGTTAGGGTTTTTGCCTTCCTTTACATTTCAAAATTATTGAGTTTAATCTTGTGTTTGATGTGAGCTATGTTTGTCAACTTTTTGTGTATAGGATTGTAGTTACTTTTGCTTGTGAGCATCATGTCTGTTACATTTGATTTCCATGTAACATCCCCATGAAGTTTTTAAACTTCTCCTTTACATTTGTTGTGACATTTGTATAGGCATGATGCCTGTAAGTATACATGTCATCTTATAAGCCCTATTCTAACCTCATATTTGTTAAGATGCATCTTCGTTAAGATCCCTTTCCATCTTTATTAAGATGTACCCCATTCTTCGTTAAGATATGCTTTGGTTTTCACCTGTCATTAAATCTTGTAAGAACTTCCCCCTTTCATGATATTGTGATATCTTGATACTTGCTTTGGTCATAACCATTTATCGTTATTGAAATCATTGCCTGATATTGTAATATCTTAAATGCTTGCTTTGGTTGTAACCATTCATCCTGATTCAAATACCTGCTTATTGTAATATGCTTGCTTGCTCTTGGTTGTAACCATATCCCTTATATTCATCATGTGTGAATGATTATGCTTGTTAAGTTTATTTCCCCAAAGTGATGGAACTCTTTAGTTCTCATCCCAGTTGCCTCCTCTTTTCCCTTCCAAAGGAAAGTCTCTCTATTGACCCTTGGGTCATAGATAGCTCATTAACTCGTAGGTTTGGATAGAACCTTCTCCCTCTTTTGGTCTAGAAAGAACCAATTGATCCTTATTTTGTAGTTCGTGCCCGAACTACGACCGCTCTGATTTCTTATTGGATAATGAGAATACGTTGGCACAAGATGCGATATTTTGACGAGCAACCTTCCCCCCTTCTTCCCCCTTTTGGTCTGAACAGAACCAATTGGTATTACAACATAGAGATAGGTAGAGTTTGGTTAACTCTATGAAAGAATCATGGAAATGATTACTTACTCCCCTTTCTTGAGTGTACAATGTAGATCTAGAGAGTTTGGATAAACTCTACACAAGCATGGATATGTTTGATCCCCTTGGAACCTTGATCATAATCAAGTGTTCTTTATCCCTAGTGAGGTGAACTACGATTGCTCTGATTCTATCCTAGTAAGGATACGTAGGCAGAGGACGCGATGTCTTTGCGAGCAAACTTAGAAACTATCTTTAGGTCTTAACCTACACCTTTTACCCAATCCCAATCCATAGCAAACATTTAGCAAACTTAGCATACAAACAAACAAAAGGTCCTGTAGAGTACTACAGATGTTTAGGATGTGAAATACCTACCCTAGGCATAACCAACCCTCGATCCCCGAATCTCTTAGCGTTGTTGTTACATCACGCAATAGGTTCTTTCTTTCTTTAGACCTTTCCTTTGGATAAACTAAAGTCCGCTTGTGAATTTAAGAATTAAAGATTCAAGTTAATCAATAGCTTGGTATCACGATTCTCACCGCAACAGAAATGGCGACTTCACTAGGGACGATAAACTTGAGGGTTTAGCCTATTTTGTTTGGTTGTATGCCATATTTGTAAATATTTGCTTAACATGTATATTTCTCAATATCTTTGTTTGTGTCTTGTGGATATTGGGTACTTTGAGTGGTGAGACGGTCCTATACCTGGACTCGAGTGCACTTATGATAGGATGGTGGTATATTCAAGAAGGCTTATAATGAGTTGATTCCCGACCAAGCTAACTTGAGAAACCGCCGCTCAGTGGAGGCTTTTTTGAAAGTTAGTGTTGTTAAACGAGTATTCGTGAAAACATTACTACTTTCAACCTAGGAGCCCGTGACACTGTGGTTTTTTTAGATTACATTTTCCCCCACTTCGGCCTTATTAGGACGTAGTGCGATGATTATAAGGAAGTATTTCCGAAGTAGTTGATACGCGATACTACACTCGGACGAGACACTCTTGAGAATATTATCGATTACCGAGTGATTTGGGAAATTGATAATATCTGAAAGATGGGTTGTTGACCCTGGGAACTTTATTAAAAACCCGTGCGGCAGGTACAAATTAACCCATAGTACAAATCCGTGGGGATGGGTAAATATTTTGACTCCATTGCTTGGGCTTCAAGCCTAGGGAGCCTTTGTGTGTGCAATGCATTATATTTGTGAATATTTTGCTTACATGTATATTTGTTTGTGTGTTGGATATTGGGTTCCTTGAGAGGTGAGATAAATCCTAACCCGGATTTGAGTGACACATGAGATAGGATCGTGATATGATCAATAGTTGGGCTATTGGGAGTAGTCCCAGTATGTCTGACATATGATGTAATCACACTCAGTGGAGACTCTTTTGAGATGGCTATTAATGCATGAGTAGTCGTGTATTCGCTAATTATTTCAATATGAGTCCTTGAAGCTGGGAACTTTTAGTAACACTTTTACCCCACTTGGCCTTTTTAGGACGTAGTGCAGAAACTGTTAGGGAGTAGTCCCTCAATAGTTGTCACGTGGTGCTACACTCAAACGAGTTTATCTTGAGAATATTGTTGACTCACGTGATTAGTCGCGTTAGTTGGCAATATCCGAAGGATTTACTATGACTTTGGGAACTTTTGTTAGAACCCGTTTGGCATGTACAAACAACTCATAGTACGAATCCTTGGGGATGGGTAGACCTTAGACTCCTTGCTTTGATCTTGAGCCTAGGAGGTCTTTGTGTGTGCATTATGTTTGTGAATACTTGCTTTGTGTTATTTCTCAATTCTTGATCAATTGGTCACAAAACTTCATGATTAGATATTAAATGATGTTGGGAACATATTTGGCTTCAATTTTGGGTTAAAACCCTGTTGGTCAATGGGTTAACTTTTCAGTCAGAAGAACCGAACGATCGAAAACCTCTAAATCGGCTGTTGGTGTCGTGGGTCTTCTGAGGCCTTGAAACTTCTTTAGTGGACTTCCCTAATCCATATGAGCTTCATGGACCATAACTCCATCATTGGAACACCTTTAAATCAAAATTCAAACCACAGTTGACGTTTCCTGATCAAAAACCTTAATCGGGGGTCCTGAACTGCACTGTTTTTAATCTTCGGGTGACAATCTCAAATTGGATTCATACTTGACCCAATGGAGTATTATTGATTGTGTAGATACATTTTTCATGGATAATCAATCCAAGGCATTGACTGATTAAACCGTTGAAACCTCGATTTCCAACTGTACAGAACCCTAATTCACCTGTATCTTAACAGAGACAAACATGAAATAGGTTAACGTTAGATAAACAATGATAATGCTCCTAGAATGATGATGAAGATCTAAGAGGTCAAAATTTGGGGTGAAATAGATGCCCCTATTTAAATATCTTCACCAGATGGCAATGAGAGATGATAATCCTCATAGAATCATAGTGAAAGGTATTTAAATATAGCAAACCATAAATTTTGTCCCTTACATCGGATGGTATGCAAAAGGACAAATGTTGAAATGCAATGAATTCTATATGATGCTTCATGATGCTTGGATGCAAGACAAACGCAGACACACGAGCAAAAATTAAAGAACGACAATACGACGAGTAATTACTCACAGGGGACCCGACACACTGGGAAACAATAGACATCATCCATGAACGGAGTTGGATGGAAAAGAGTCACAACATTCAAAATATCAATGAATGAGGTGAGGAGAAATCTGAGAAATATAACAGGGACACAAAAACAAACATCAGAGCGTTCGGAAGAACATCGAATGTACTCTGAAATATACCAGAGATATTCGGAAAAACATCGAATAAACTCCAGAACATATCAAAGAAGCACATTGAAGACATATATTTTGAAGGTATATCTGAAACATTTAGAAGGTTATTTAAATGTACGGGAAGAGGTTTAAAGACATATCTAGTAGAACATCAGATAAGTAACAAAGGAGTTCTGGAAGAACATCAGAACAAAAGATATATATATATATATATATATATATATATATATATATATATATATATATATATATATATATATATATATATATATATATATATATATATATATATATATATATATATATATATATATATATATATATATATATATATATATATATATATATATATATATATATATATATATATATATATATATATATATATATATATATATATATATATATATATATATATATATATATATATATATATATATATATATATATATATCCGGAAAAACATCGAAAAGATTTTGGGAAAACATCAGAATTTAAGGTAAAGATCTAGAAAACCATCAGATAAGTTCTGGAAGAACATCATAATAAAGACTCAATTTGGAAAAACATCAGAGAGAGAAACATATCCGAAAAAACATCGGATAGATTCTGGAAAAACATCAGAATCAAGGTAAATATCTGGAAAACCATCAGATAAGTTCTGGAAAAACATCAGAACAAAGACTCAATCTGGAATAACATCAGAGAGAGAAACATATCCAGAAAAACATCGGATAGATTCTGGAAAAACATCAGAATCAAGGTAAATATCTTGAAAACCATCAGATAAACACGACACAAAAATCTGTTTGGTAGGTGCCAAGTGAGTTGGACTTTGACCACAAGGTAAGACGTGGATAAAACACGACCTCGGGAGAAATGCAAATGAGGATGAAACACTCATGTCATGAATATGAATATGAATTAGGCATATGATATATGATCAAATGCAAATGCAAATGCAGACGACAAGGCTCGACTCTTTTGGTGAGAAGACAAGACTGGAAGACTGATTCCTCAACACGGAGATCACTGCCATTCTTCTTGGGGACTAAAGATGCTACCGCTGAACACATTTCTGCCACACTAGTAAATTGTATCAAACTGACGATCCTTGTAGGAAGGATGAAGAGCTTCCTGGGGATTCTTCAAGTAAACTGCCCCAGATTAGCTGTCTGTTGTAGATGAACCGATCTGCTGGGTGTTTGTCTGATGTTGAAGATGACTGATTCATTGTGTGCTTGGAAAGCTTGCCCCAGTCTAAGTCTTGAAATATCTTCTGGGTAAACCAAATTTCATAAGACCTTGCCTTGAAAAAATATTGAACTAATTCTTCGACAGGATGTGAAAAGAACTTGCCCCTGATAGGATCACCGGCCAAGTTTCTCAATGTTTGAAAATTCCTTGAGAGCAAAGCCAGTTTGCAAACAAAAGTATTCATACAAACATGGTAATGTAAAGTTCATGCAACTTTTGAAATCAAAATCATTTGAAAAATAAATGAGTCATTGGTTAGAACACGGTGGTTCAAGACACTTAAAAGTGACAGGTAAAGCAAAAGGTATGATGCCCAAAACAAATGATCTGCGAAGATCTTCTAGGGTCAGTTTACAAAACCTTGTTGTAGTATGCTTTCAAAACAACTTTGCTTCAGTTAGGTCTTTTGAGGGTTGTAGCGTGGCCTGGTTCACGATTTAAGAAACAAAGGATAAAGGCTCAAAGTTTATTTGTGCCCACCCAATCTACGTGATGGTCTTCAGTTCTATGCTCAGCTAACACAGAGTATACACTCAGGTTCCTATAGGAATTGCACTGATTATAGCCATGATAATGGTCCAGAAGTCCAAGGACCTTTGAGACGGCAGTCACTACTTCTCTATAACATTTGGTTATTTTGATATTGAGGATTTTCAAGGTGAAGATTTAAATACCTCCTCTTTTTTATTATCCCTAACTTTTTCCTGAACTGTTTCTTGTGAAGAATACAGTCAGCGGGATGCCCCAGTTTTGCCTAATTTTCCTTCATAGGTTTTGACTTAGCGAGCTTTTCTTCTGATTCATTTTTTTGAAAGAGAGTGATTGTGTGGCTTTAATGATTACGGTGAACCATCATTGGCATTTTGGCTTGAAAAACATCTTCGACACTTGTTTGTTGTGTGCGAAGGAAAATTGTGGATGCAACCTTTATATGAAAGGTGCCTTGCATGAACGCATAACCAAGTTAACTGAGAACTACCCATCCCAAGGTTAAGATTGCGGGTTTTTATAAAGAAAGAAACTTCAACTTCTAGGCTCGAAGGGGTTGACGAGGGATTATCTTCCTTATGTCTCCAGTGTTTGGGAGTTGAAACAATGCCTTACATCGTCATCAAAGTTTAATTGAAAGCATACTGACAACAATTATGGGTATAACGTTTTCATCATCACCCCTAAAATATTTGCATAATCAAAAATTTGGACAAAGAGTAAATAATTTAAATATAAAGTATAAAAGTGCAAGTAATAGACAAAGTGAATTTGAAATCAAAAGTCACAATGCCTATTTCATTGGTATGAAAGTACAAACACTAATTAAAAGCAAACAGATTAAACAAAATGAAGGAAAGTACAAACAATGAGAAACAAAAGGCATAGTGACTAAATCAGGACAAGGATGAGTCGTCTTGTCTGAAACACTGGCGTTTAGGAAGACAAACTGCTGAAGTCAGTCTGAAGCTTCGCCTTTGATGTACTGGCAAGGGATTGTTCTGGACATTCGACGTCTGTAATTCTCTCTAGTCCGATATCGGTGTTGAGGAATCAGCTTGACGACTCAAAGGCACACTGGAATGATGAAGACAGCTGGAGATGAACGAATGGACAAGCAGAGGTATGCAACAAACTGTGCAAAGATGCAAATGCAATGCAATGCTATGCAAGATAGGATGCAAAACACACATAATAGGATTAAAGGTTCAAGATCACAGTATGGAGTCCGGATAAAGAACCAACCATAGGCTGTGTACTAGGGGTAAAGCACCTGCACAACGGGTTCTAAGAAGCTCCCAGAGTCATAGTAAATCCTTCGGATATTGCCAACTAACACAACTACTTACGTGAGTCAACAATATTCTTAAGATAAACTCGTCTGAGTGTAGCATCACATGACAACTATTGAGGGACTACTCCCTAAAAATTCCGCGCTACGTTCTAAAAAGGCCAAGTGGGGTAAAAGTGTTACTAAAGTCCTCAGCTTCGCAGACTCATGTTGAAACCATTAGTGAATACACGACTACTCATGCATTACTAACCATTTCAAAGAGTCTCCACTGAGCGTGATTACATCATATGTCAGACATATTGGGACTACTCCCAATAGCCCAACTATTGATCATATCACAATCCTATCTTATGTGTCACTCAAATCCGGGTTAGGATTTATCTCACCACTCAAGGCACCCAAATCAAACAGATATATTGACAAATAAACATAAATATACAAGCAAGCAAACATATAGAAAATACAAATATAAACAAGGTAGGCTTAACCCTCTTATGGGAGTCCCCAGTGAAGTCGCCATTTCTGTTGCGGTGAGAATCGTGATACCAAGCTATTGATTAACTGGAATCTGAATTCTTAAATTCACAACCGGACTTTAATTTATCCAAAAAGGAAAGGTTTAAAGAAAGAAAAACCTATAAAAATGCAAAGCAAAAAGCAAGGCTTAAAGCTAAGCAAAGAGAGATCTAAAGGTTCGGGGGTTGGTTATGCCTAGGGTAGGTATTTCACATCCTAAACATCTATAGTACTCTACAGGAACCTCTTGTTAATATTTGTGTTTGCTAAAGTTTTCTTGCTAAAGGGAAAGTGCTAAGGGTAAAGATATAAAGTATAAAGTATGCACAAAGTTTGGTAAAGTATGTAAAGTATGCTCGCAAAGACATCGCATCTCGTGCCTACGTATCCTGACGGGAATAGAATCAGAGCGACCGTAGTTCCCCTAGTTAGGGTAAGGAACTCTTGACTGTGGTCAAGGTTCCAAAGGGAAAGTAAATGTGTGCAGCGAGACACCTACATAGAGTGCGACGACTCTAAACTATGGTTAAGTTAGAAAAGAAGGGAATGTCCACGGCGGGACAACTAAATAGAGCACAACGACTCCAAGCCCTATGTTACAAAGGTAAACAAAGGGAATGTCCATGGCGGGATGACTAAATAGAGCACGGCGACTCCAATTCTAAGTTGTAAATGTTAACAGCAAGTTAGTTGTTAGTGAGTTAATGGGTTAATTGGAAAAGTGTGAAGTTGGTTAGTGGGCTCGCCAAGACGTCGCATCTTGTGCCAACGTATTCTCATCGAGAAATCAGAGCGTTCGTAGTTCCCCTATCTAGGGGGGAGGAACTCTTGACCGTGGTCAAGGTTCCAAGGGGATGTAAGCATTCATAGGGAAGTACTTACATTGAGTGTGGCGACTCCTGAAACTAAGTTGAGATTGTTATGGTAGAGAATGTCCACGGCGAGACGCTAAAAGTGAGTACAGCGACTCAAATCCTAAGGTTAGGGTAAAGGGTAAAGGATGTCCACAGCAGGACGCTAAATAGAGCACGGCGACTCCAATCCTAAGGTTAGGATAAAGGGATAAAGGGTGTCCACGGCGGGACACTAAATAGAGCACGACGACTCCAATCCTAAGGGTAGGATAAAAAAGAGAGAATGTCCACAGAGGGACGCTAAATAGAGCACGGCAACTCCAATCCTAAGGTTAGGAAGGTGTAAGAATTTCCACTGCGGGACGCTAAAAGTGAGTACGGCGACTCAAATCCTAAGGTTAGGGTAAAGGGTAAAGGATGTCCACGGTGGGACGCTAAATAGAGCAAGGCGACTCCAATCCTAAGGTTAGGATAAAGGGGTAAAGAATATCCACGGCGGGACGCTAAATAGAGCACGACGACTCCAATCCTAAGGTTAGGATAAAAGGTAAAGAATGTCCACGGCGGGACGCTAAATAGAGCACGGCGACTCCACTCCTAAGGTTAGGATAAATGGGTAAAGGTAAAGGATATCATATGTAAACCATCAATGTGACAACAATGTAAACAAAAGGTTCAAAACCTCATGGGGATAATCAAAAGTTTTTAAAGGTGAACCACCTAAATGTGTACAAGAAAAGTTGAAATTCAAACTTAAATTCCCAAGGAATCTAACAAACCATGTTCATAATCTCAAATTAAAAACTCAAAGAGAATGAAATCCAAATGTTTGAAATAAAGAAGGAAAGATAGGAAGGTGAAAACTCTAAAATGGGTTATAACTTGCTCATAATGAAAAGTGTTTCTAAAATAGTATTTTTAGAATTCTTTAAACATTATATATAAATATGTTATAACACAAGAATTTTTCAAAAATAACCACTTAAAAATGATTTAAAATGGAGAAGTTATGTGGTTTTAAGTTTGTGAACAAAACATAAAAATCTAAATGATAAAAAGAATAAAATGCACATGCTAAGACAATGAATCAAAAAAATTTGATTATTTAAACATGTTAACAAACATGTATAAATAATACAAGATCAATATCACAAGAAAAATTAAGTTACAAGTTGAAAACGTTTTAGAACATCATGGTAAAAACCCTAAAAACAGTCATGGTAGCATGTGAAATGCAAATGGAAGGTTCACATTTATGAGATTTAGGTTTACCTCTTGAAGAAAGATTAAGCAATAAGAAAACCAAAGATCTTGAAAGCTCTTCCAAGATCCTTAAATTTTCCTAGGATGATGAATAGATTCTCCAAACAACCTCCAAGCAAGCTAGTGGACGAAATGCCTTGTAAATGAAGGAAAATCTCCAAAATCCAAAGATTTCAAAGACCAACTCACTAGAACCTTGTTACATAAATATGGAAGTGATTTGGATAGCTTCAATACATCATATTTGATGTGTTTGAAGTATTTCTTGAGTTGGAAGAAGTTTGGAAATGGTTTTGAAAGGTGTTTTGCAAAAGTAGATTTTGAGGGATTTTGGAAACTTAATGAAATTTTGCAAGAACTTTTGATTGTGTAAGGAATGGAATTCTAGCTGGTTTCTAGCATGAAACTTGTGTGTTTTTAATGTAGGAAGTGATTTCTATTTATAGCCAAAAGCCTTGGGTCAAGGTATGGGTAAAAGTGAAGCAAATTGCCAATTTTAACCTTCCATCATGAAAATCTTTGAGTTTTCCAATGCAATCTTCATCTTTTCTTTAAGCCACTCTACTAAGATATTATCCATGCCCCATAGATTTTTTTCATCATGATTGATAGGATAGGAGGTGACTTGTTGAATTAAAGTTGATGATTTGACAAGGGTAGCCACCTTTTTTCTCTTTCTTCACTATTCACTTTTGCAACTTGCATTAAATAATGATTTCCTTTGATCTTTGTGCCATTTTCGTCGGAATTGATGTACAAATCTTCATTATCAATATAAACATCATAAATGAGGCTTAATCTTTGATTAGCATCGATTTAGAGAGGTTTTGGAATCAAAAAACGCATGCTGACCTGGTTTTGCCAATGCGAGTTTTTGCCAACTTGTGGACCTCAGTTCTCTCTAACCAGGAAGAGTTATGGAACACACTTGTACTTTTTAGAAAGCCCCAATTAGGTACTACAATATTTATGTTTGTTTTAGGAACTCATTCCTCTTGAAACTAGGTCAAAAACCCTTGTGTGGTTAAGGAGTTATGGCTTTGCCCTTTTCAAAACCTTAATTCCCCAACTTTTCGATTACTTCTCAATTCTTGATCAATTGGTCACAAAACTTCATTATTAGATATTAAATGATGTTGGGAACATATTTGGCTTCAATTTTGGGTTAAAACCCTGTTGGTCAATGGGTTGACTTTTCAGTCAGACGAACCGAACGATCGAAAACCTCTGAATCGACTGTTGGTGTCATGGGTCTTCTGAGGCCTTGAAACTTCTTTAGTGGACTTCCCTAATCCATATGAGCTTCATGGACCATAACTCCATCATTGGAACACCTTTAAATAAAAATTCAAACCACAGTTGACTTTTCCTGATCAGAAACCCTAATCGGGGGTCCTGAACTGCACTGTTTTTAATCTTCGGGTGACAATCTCAAATTGGATTCATACTTGACCCAATGGAGTATTATTGATGGTGTAGAGAAATTCTTCATGGATAATCAATCCAAGGTATTGACGGATTAAACCGTTGAAACCTCGATTTCCAACTGTACAGAACCTTAATTCCCCTGTATCTTAACAAAGACCAACTTGAAATAGGTTAAGGTTAGATAAACAATGATAATGCTCCTAGAATGATGATGAAGATCTAATAGGTCAAAATTTGGGGTGAAATACACCATGACATCCAAGCACTCAAAATCGCGCCCTGCATTATTTTCAACAGAAACAGCCAGGAAAGTAAGTCAGAAATGTTGACTACCAATAGCAGTTAAAATCACAAACAAGGCAGTAAATAAATCAGGGTAAAAACAGATATTTTAAAGTTCACTACAGACAAAGAAGAAGTCAATATCATTCAAATCCCATAGAATCAGGAATCCTGTTATTAGCACATAACGGACTTGTACTACAAAAAACTACACCTCATCGTCCTACACAAAAACCTCACACAAATCAAACAATTTTTCATTAGCAAATTTTGATTTTCACACGTACCGAGCCAAACCCTAAAATCCCCTTATAAATACAACTCCATTCATTGCCAAAAACAGAACAGAAAAAACCTAGTGAAGCTCTGCGAAATTCAATCCTCACAATACCTAAAATCACTCTAAAGTTCTTCGCAAAGGATGATAGAGCTTCACATTGAAGCTCTAGCTAACTCGAACTTAGCCACTCACACACTCACAGAATAACACAATCTCAGCAAATACGGCCAAAACCAGATAAAGAAGAAGAAGAAGTGGAGCTGAAGCAAAAGTGAAAGGAAGAAGTTATTACCTTGTAGCCGCTCAGATCCGACGTCTTCACATCCAGGTACCCATTCCATTAACTTCTGAATGCCGTTCAGATACAATAAATTTAGGATTAGGGAGTTTTGTTTGGAGTTATGTTTTCTGCTTCACATTGCTTTATTTGTAATGCTTTGTCTGTTATTTGCATGCTTATCGTATGATTTCTATGAGATTGGGGGTTAGGGATTTTTGGGATTTGATTTGGGAATAGGTTTTTGGAAGAAGAAGGTTGATAGTGGATTGAGAGAGAGTGAGGTTTAGAGAGCGAGGAGATGGAGTGTTTTGTTCGTTTGAAAATAGAGGAGGGAGAAAGAGTGAAGCCAATGGGTATCCCGAGGGAGAGGATTCATTTATCCTGGCTATTTTTAATTCTTTGTTTTCTTTAAAAAAATTGTGGGAAGTCCAACGATTACATGTGTATGTTTATTAGACAACTAGCTGGTGTTTGATAGGCATCACATATTTATGGTTTTGTAAAAAATCATATGTTACATTTATTCCGATAAGGCATGCGCGGTAGGAGTTTTGGCTGGCTGTCACGAGTGAATGAAGTCGTTAGGCTTATAGGATTATTTTGTTATTAGTTTAATTAAAACTTAATGGGATTTAAGGGGGCTGTTTTAGAAACTAATTATTAATATATTATTAGGGATATTATTAATGATATTATAAGTGATACTATTACTATTAGTATTATTAGCAATATTATTAGTTTTTATTTTTTTATGATAATTGATATTTACTTTGCAAAATAACTATATTTAAATTCTATTTTATTTTTATTAAATTTGTTTCTTATTTTTCTTTTATAAAAGTTCAAAATATTTTTTTTAGAATAGCTAGAAACCCCTTTTGAATTCATATGAAAGTGGTGAGTCCTTAGAGTCTAGCACTCTTTGGATCCTTAAGCGATTACTCTCGAGGTGTACGCCTTGAGTTGTGGTCGTTTCTTCTTTCATCTTTAAAAAAATTTTAATCGGTTTGGATATTTTTCTCAAACTAAAATATTAAACCTTTAGAAAATTATACTTTACTAGTTAAGTTAAAACATTTTTTTCAAAAAAATTAAACTTTTCTCAAAACAATTGATTATGATTAGCTTTTCTTAAAACCTTTTTATAATTGATTAATTAATTTTATATATGAAAATTAAAACTATTTTTAACCAAATTAAATTATTTTCTTAAAGCAATTTATTTCCTTACTTTCAATCTTACATTTCTAAAATACCTAGCGCGTCTAATCCAAATACGCTAATCTTTTCAATTTATTTTCGTAACTAAATTACGAAAGAATTGAGTTCTTAGAGTCTAGCACTCTTTGAATTCGAGAATGATTACTATTGAGGTGTACGCCTTGAATGGTATGTCATTTGAACTTTCGTTCCTAAAACACTTCTCATAATTATTTGGACAAGTACTTTCACTGTCCAACAAACATATTTCATAATTAATGGAATGAAAAAGGTGTTGTTGGGATCTATCATTCCAACGATATCCCGACTCATTGGTTATGATGTGTTGCACCCCAAAATTTGCCCTCTTTCAAGGCTTGACTCATTTCTTCATTTCTTTCAAATTCAATGACATAAGGGAGGCCCATCATTCCAAATTCAAAGTTGATGAATTCAAGGCTAGATTCAAGAATATTACAAAGAGAAATTTCATGACATTTGCAAGAATGTCACATTTGTTACAAAATCCAAACTCTTGGTAATGCTTAGGAAATTAAGCTATTTCTAGTCTTAATTCAAGTTTCTAAAAATAATTTCATGTCATGGTATCCCTAACGCTCCATCAAGTCCACATGACCCTCTTTATGCTTACAAACATGCAAGGAAAATATTTAAGAGCTAATTCAATGTTGGAATATTTCAAGATCAATACTATGCATGTTCAACCATGAGCAATTTGAATATGGTCCAAAACAGCCCCATGAAAGAAGTGGCAATGTGTATCATATTACAAAATCATTTTGAGATAGAGATTGAGAGCAAAGAGTAAGAGAGAAAACCAGAAAAATAGAGAGAGCAAGAAACCAGCAAATAGTGAAGAGAGTAAAAGAGAAACACAATGGAGCCATTGAGGAGAGTCATCAATGCATAGAGTGAAGAGAAGTGAACACCTAGCCAAAATCAGTGGAGGCTTTGCAAGGAGGGTAACAACTCTTGGGTATCCATTTATTCAAACTCTTTTCTTCTTTTATATTGTGCATTTATCATTTGTTCTCTTGGTTTGAGTGTTGTTGTATTGAGTATAACATGTAAGATTCCAAAGGGACCAAGAAACCATTTTTAAGAACCACAAAAAGAAGCAAAAAACAAGAGAAAGTTTGGTTTTTCACCCTGGTAGCCTGACACGGCCACCCGTGTCACATATCTGCTTGAGTTTTCATGGCATATTTTACCTGAGTCCCCTGACACGGGTCGTGTCACACAACACGGCCACCCGTGTCACACCTCTGTTTAACTTTTTTGGCCCAGACCTTGTGACACGGGCCGTGTCATGCAACACGGGCGGCCGTGTCACACTGCTGTTTAAGTTTTTCTTCATTTTTCCCCCAGACCTTGTGACACGGGTCGTGTCATGCAACACGGGCGGCCGTGTCACGCCGCTGTTTGCCTCAAAAACCTGATTTCTCTGGAACTGTGACACGGGCCGTGTCACACGACACGACCGCCCGTGTCACACGACACGGCCGCCCGTGTCAGGCCCCTGTTTTTCACGTTTTTCGACCGTTTTTTTTTGTTTCGTTTTTTTTTAGCCGATTAACCCGTTGTGTTTGGTATGGTTTTTATGCATATTTATTGTTGGTCATTGTTTTTACCTTTAGTTCTAAAAACTATTTTTAAGAAAACAAACTCTCGATTCTCATCGAGCCATTTTTGACCTTGTAAGCCGATTGCCTTGTGCGTCGCCATCGACCTTGCTCGCTTCACCTCAAACCTTTTTAGGCAATTAAACCCTTGACCCAACGTCAAGCGGAATTTCTCAAACGATTGTTAAGCCAACCCACCATATTTAACAAAAGGATAAAGTTCACTTTGGATTGAACTAAAGAGAGGGGATTGAGCGTAGACTTCTTCCTCTCCGAGTGTCGAGATGCTCACTGTAGTGTGGGTGGTTTTGACACTCGTCTTTCAATACGAAGATGTTTTCATCCACACCTTTTTCTCCTAAAAAACCTCGGCCCCGTACCGAGTGCATTTTCAAAACACTTACAATAAATAAATCGATTCTCTTTGTATTGAACTGAAGAGAGAGGATTGAGTGTAGACTTCTTCCTCTCCGAGTGTTGGGATATTCACTGTAGTGTGGGTGGTATCGATACTCGTCTTTCAATACGAAGACGTGATTTTATCCGCCACCTATCTCCCTCTACAACTTCTTTCCGCAACCTTTGTCACCTAAAAACCTCGGTCCCGTATCGAGCACATTTTTAAACTCTTTTCATAACAAAAACTTGAATGGTCGTGTAGTGGTTAGGCGTAGGCCTTCTCCTATCCCGAGTGCTGACAATTACCGTAGGGTTCTCTGTTGCAAAAGCACTTACCATTCAAAACCAAAAACACTTTAATAAGAGAATGAAGTTCTCTTTGTATTGAACTAAAGAGAGAGAATTAAGTGTAGACTTCTTCCTCTCCGAATGTCGAGATGCTCACTGTAGTGTGGGTGGTTTTGATACTCGTCTTTCAATACGAAGACGCTATGTTCGCCACACCCTTTCATAACAAAAACTTTGGGATAAAGAATTGGGTACTACCTGTAGGGGTTACTATCCGAGGACCTATCTCGTCCCTAAAAAACAATTCAACAAATCAAATGTGACATCTTGCCTCGCATGGCGAAAACTAATCTTTCAAAAAGGATATGATGCGTCCGTTCTACCGCAAACAGGTAATGCCTAAGTCTCCAACGAGCGAGCAACAATACACCTAACTGCTAGAATGCGTACGATAACATCATCCATAAAATCACCAACAAATCGTAGGCCGAACTACGGCTGCTCTGATTTCTCATACCAGATGAGGATACGTAGGCACAAGACAGCGATGTCTTGGCGAGCACAATCCCACATATCAGTAGTTTCCCGAACTACGTCGACTCTGACTTTCTCATATCCGTTGAGAATACGTAGGCCTGGGACTGCGAAGTCCTACCGAGTCCATTCTTTCCCTTCTTCCCCGCGTTACCTTTCCTTCCCCGTTTCTAAACCCTTTTCTGTATCTTTTGGAACACTCTTCATAGTAAAATCTTTAAGCAAATTTAATCACATACGACAAACAAATGGTTCCCATCGAGTACGATGGATGCGAGGGGTGCTAATACCTTCCCTTTGCATAACCGGCTTCCGAACCCGTTCATGGTTGCGAGACCATCTTATCCATTCTTTTCTTAAGGTTTTCTCGATATTTTCCTTTCCCCTCATGGGATAAATAAAGTTCGGTGGCGACTCTTCTGTCTTTTTCCTTTTCGCCTTTTTCGAGTACCGACACGATGTCGACGTCTCATTTAATGAATAGTCATCATTCCTCCTAAACGTATAATCCGTCTAACCTCGTTTCTCACCCTCGTGTGATTGAATCTAAATCTCCTTCAATTCAAACTCTTTCGCATCTAAACCGTCCATCAAACACAACTTTCGAAATTGAATGAAAAAGGTATTGTTGGGATCTAGCATTCCAATGATATCCCGATTAATTGATTGCAAAACCGACGTCTTGTTTATCTACTAGTCGTCATTCTCCATTAAAATATCCAACCATTCCAACTCTTTTCTCGCCCCCGTGCGATTGAATCTTTCTTAAACACTAATTCCTCACCCCCGTGAGATTTCCCACTCAACCTTTTACCAAGAACAATGTTTAGTCCTTTCTTCCGCGCATAAAAAACTCGAGCTTCAGCCTCCCCTAGCGAGCAGACAAGCCAACATTTAGCAGTTAGAATGTGACCTAAACACTCGTTCGTTTACCAAACCTTTTTACCGTAGTTAGCCGAACTACGGTTGCTCTGATTCTTCATTCTCTTTTGAATGTAAGATACGTAGGCACAAGATTGCGATGATCTTGGCGAGCACAATCCCCTCTTTTTCCCGTAGTCCCACGAACTACGAATGCTCTGATTTTCCACTTCTTACAAGTGAAGATATGTAGGCACAAGGGCCCCAATCCTTGGCGAGCACCCTATCTTAAAACCACCCATTTCCCCTTTAGAATAAAATCCTTAGAAGAAAACTAACAAGCGTAGCTAACTTTACTCTCGAATGGAATCAAGAGGTTCTCGTTGAGTACAACGGATGTAGAGGGTGCTAATACCTTCCCTTTACGTAATTGACTCCCGAACTTTGAATATTGGTTGCGATGACCATGTTCTTATCTCTTTAAAGGTTTTATCGATATTTTCCTATTCCTTCCTTGGAATGAATAAAGTTTGATGGCGACTCTGTTCGAACGTATTTTCCGCGTCCATCGCGAGGATCGTATTTTTCGAGGTACGACAGATGGCGACTCTGTTGAGGACACGCATTGCCCTATGCAAGAGAGAGTCAAACCTAACTTGACTCGATTCGAGAGTGCTAACTTTGCTTAACTGTTTTCTTTATGTTGGTTTTCTCTTATTGTTTATTTATTGCTTTCTCTTTCTATTTTATGCTATTTATTATATCTGCCTCCTGGATTCGGGGATAACATCGCAAGTAAAGCTCTACACCCGAGCTTTGGAAAAATAAGAGAGAAAACACAGTATAGACTTGGTAGTAATTAGTGTTAGTCCCCAAGGACTCGCTCCTTGTGTGCCTAGAATGAAAGCTCCTCCAGAATAGACCTTTTCGTAGATCCTATCGTAACGCAGCTAGCTTATTGCACGATTTGATTCATGAAGGGTCCATGACTCTGGGAACCACTCATAGAACCAGTTTCTATATTGGTGGTCGTGTAGTATTAGTCTCCAAGGACTCGCTCCTTGTGTGCCTAGCATGATGACTCCTCTCAAGAGAGACTCTGTCGTACTCTCGTTATAATACAGCTAGCATGTTCCATGATGTTGATGCGATTGGTGTCCGTGATCCTGGGAACCTTATTCGTCGACATAAGTTATCCCGTGAGTGGGCCTGAGGGTAGAGAATCTAGAACTTTCCTTGTATAGTCTACCTATTAGGGTGCTTTGACCTGCTTATGTTATCTTGGATCCTGCTTGTGTCTGCATTGCATTTGCATATCACTGCATTTGCATTCCATTTGCATTACATATCTTCCTAAACCAAAAAGCTCATCTATCCTTTGTCCATAATCCACAGTTGATTTCCCGACACAAGTATTGAACTTGACGTAGTGCTGGAAGACCATGAAGCGCTTGAAGCAGAATCAAGTTGAGCTGAGAAAAGATGTAAACAACGCAGAAAGTAAGATGAAACAGCTGCCAGAAGTTATGACAATAGTGGAGCCAGAGAGAAAAGCCCAGTTCCTCAATACTGGCAATTTCCATATTATTTTTGCACATTTGTAGTTTCTTTTATGTTAAGTGCTACTTGCTTTTAGACATTGTTTCTTATTAATGGTATTCTTAATGTGATAATTATGCATGTTTTGAACAAGTTCATTCGTATTCACTCGTTTTCTACTCGCTTATTGCAAAAAATCACAAACATTTCACTTCACTTCCTTCATCGCACTGCTGTTTCGCAAAAATTTGAGGGAGGATGACGAAAACAAAATACCCATAATTGCTGATGGTATGCTATTGGATAAAATCCCGCTGATGATGCACATGCATTGCTTCAAATCCCCAAACACCGGAGAGATAAGGAGTTAGTCCCTAGTCAACCACTTCGAGCCTAGAAGTAGGAGTTTCCTTCGGATTTCTAAACCCTTACGCTTAACCTGGGGCATGGGTAGTGTTCAGTTAACCTGACTACGCACTCAAATCATGAGATAAAATCCAAGACATGACGGTTGTTCATCAGAGACCAATGACTTGGTAGTCACAATCCTCCAACCAAATTACAAAAAAAAAATCAAATGCCTGCTAAGTGGAACACCTCAAAAGGAGACTTAGGCAAAAATCAAGGCAATCCCGATGGACTAGAAGAGCAGAATTAGTCCATGCAAAAGTTAGGGGTCAAAATAAAAATCAAAAGAGGCCCTCGAGTTCTCAGGAGAAGAAAAATAAGATCCAGTGACCACTATGTCAGAATCAAAAGGGTCACTGACATCCATAACAAAATAGGGTGACTGCCATTTCGAGCATACCTTGAATCATCAAGTTTACACCGTCAAGCTCTAAGTAAGTGTGTATAATTAACTGAATGTAGGACTGGAGTTCATTACGAAGAATGGGTGGGTAAAATTTAAATTTCAAGCCTTATCCTTTGTTTCTATAACCGTGAACCAGACCACGATACAACCCTCAAAAGACCTAATTCTGGCGGAGTGTTATTCTGAAAGCATACTACAGCAAGGTTGTGTAAACTAACTCCTACATATTTGCTAATATCATGTATTGGTGTCATATGTTTGCTATATCTTTCGCACCAGTTAAATTAGCATTGCGTTTGGACTAATGGTCCAATTCATCACGCACTTTCACATCATTACCAATAAATGATATTTTCAAAACTTGCATGAATGTCGCATTAAAATTACCATTTTTGAATGAATAATTTTAATTGCAAATTAGTAATTGGCATAATGGAAATTCCAACAAAGGGCAATCAAAGAAGAACTTGATCATTCACTAATACAGGCTTGAATAAAGAAATTCTCACAACCTTGTGAATCTGGGGAAAATTCTTCCAAAGTTCAAACAGGCGCAGACCACTACAAGGTTCAGACACTGGGGAAAATGGGTTCAAGCTCTATCTTGGTATAATCACTGCCAAAGTTCTCATCCCAAAATAAGTCCTTCAAATACCCGGCAGACTGGGGCAAACTAGTTGAATTGGGAAAACTAGCTGAAAAGGGGCAGTTTCCCTCCTTGATTTCAAAGTTGATCAAGTTAACCACACCAGACACCAGTAATGGTTGAGGTCAACAAACGTCAAAAGCCTTGGGGCAGAGCAAAAGCACGACTAACACACATTGGCTAAGTCGCTACGCTCACGCAATCCATATGCATTGGTTAAATCGCTACGCTCACACGATTAACACGCATTGGTTAAGTCGCTACGCTCGCGCAGTCAACATGCTTTGGATAAGTCGCTACGCTCAATGTTTGCAAGTCATCATGAAATATAATCTAGAAGCAAGGTTCTTACAAGAACAAGTATACCACTTCTGCAAAGGATCCAACTTAGGACACCAAGAGTATCCACATCTGTCTTCTGATTGTGGCACTGTATACCATGTGTCGGGAAGTCAAATCCTTTTACCAATAAAAGTCCAATCTCACTTGGCACATCCTTAAATTCCAATATTTTATTGGCAACTACAAAAAGCCACTCCAATTGGCACCTTCAATTCACCCTAAAAGTCCAGTCTTCATTGGCAAGCACTAAAAGTCCACCCCCGTTGGCATCCTCAATAACCAAAGTCCAAACCATTTGGCAACTACCAAATCCAGTCCCTGGTGATATCCCTGGCAGGATTTTATCCCCAGCATACTTGTTCATTTGCATTATCATAAGCACAACATACAACATCATATTATAACCATATCAAGCATTAGTACACCATTTGCATTCCCATGTGCATCAGTGTTGCTAGCAGTTGCATTTTGGTTTCATTTTTGTGCATCATAACGCATAGCACCACTGTCCTGCAGCATAGCATGACAACATAGAAGGATCCTGGATCAGTTCGCAAGCATCTTGGTCAGTCCTCTAGTGAAGTTGGCAGTATGGTTCTGAAAAGAGTTAATACCTCACGAGTTCAAGGAATTCTACTCCCCAGCAAGTCATTCTTCAACCATGCAGGTAATGATGATAATCCCCAGCAGCAATTACTCTTATGCCTCCCCAAGTAGAGGTTATCTTAAAAAGTTTCTTGAAGCCATTTCCCCGCAGAGTTGAGACAACATTATTCCTCTGGTAGGAATTTTGGCTCAACTATTGCCCACCATGTGTTAAGAGATACTGCTTTGGTATCATCGAAAAATCTTATTGGATAAGATGTTGCTTCGACCACCCAAAGAGGCTCGTTTATACCACTTTGGTATCGCGAAGGACCTTAATGAATGAGGGACTGCTTCGACCACCCAAAGAGGCTTGTTTATACCACTTTGGTATCACAAAGGACCTTAACGAATGAGGGACTGCTTTGACCACCCAAAGAGGTTTGTTTATACCACTTTGGTATCACGAAGGACCTTAACAAATGAGGAACTGCTTCGACCACCCAAAGAGGCTCGTTTATACAACTTTGGTATCACGAAGGACCTTAACGAATGAGGGACTGCTTCGACCACCCAAAGAGGCTCGTTTATACCACTTTGGTATTGCGAAGGACCTTAACGAATGAGGGACTGCTTTGACCACCCAAAGAGGCTTGTTTATACCACTTTGGTATCGCAAAGGACCTTAATGAATGAGGGACTGCTTCGACCACCCAAAGAGGCTCGTTTATACCACTTTGGTATCACGAAGGACCTTAACAAATGAGGGACTGCTTCGACCACCCAAAGAGGCTCGTTTATACCATTTTGGTATCGCGAAGAACCTTAACGAATGAGGTACTGCTTCGACCACCCATAGAGGCTCATTTATACTACTTTGGTATCGCGAAGGACCTTATTAGATAAGGGACTGCTTCGACCACCCAGAGAATATCAAGTTATCTTGTTCATCCTGTTAACCCATTCATGGTACTTTTCCCTTCTCTACCGGACAAAGTTTGGGGTCTTCTTGTATCTAATTGACTTCCACCTTAAAATGAACTCCATGCAGCAGTTCATTCGCTCAGGTTTAAGGCAATTAGATAGAGGCATCTGTCATACCCCAAATTTGTCCTACTTCGGTAGTTAATGAATTTTTTACCGCTTCATGACTTTTGGCCATGATTTATTTAAGGCTTCGTTTATAAAGACATTGTGTATGCTTATTGTGGTTATAATCCCTAGCAATCTATGTTGAATTCTTGTGGAAAGAGCGCGCCTCCAGCCCCTTATGCCTAAACTCATGTGTGTCCTCGTTCTCACGATCAGACAGACATGATATGGTCAATGTCATAAAGTACATGATTAGATCCATCTCGCCACATAATTGTTGGTTTTCAAGAAATTTAAACTCTATTTCCACTTGATTACAAACTTCTCTAAAGATTGTTTAAGCCTCACTACAAGTTGCTTGTTATGATCTGCACTTGATTCAAGGATACTTCACATGATGCTTCTGGACACGGTCGACTTAGCCTCAGGCTTTGTTCGAGTTGATAACAAGCGTCAAGCTATGTTTGGATTCTAAATCAGTTTGTGACTAACTTAGATTTAGCTTGAAAATTTCAAGTCATAATTGAATTAGAATTTAGATGCATTTAGTCCAGAAGATATTTTGATTCATTTCAAAGGCTTATGGTATAATGCATTAGTTCATAACCATACAAGCTATGCTTGAGGAATGGACCGTCCATATTATCGAATCCATTAGTTTCAAAGGGATTCCAAACCCTATGGTTACTTGTTCTTAAGACGTGATTCAAGATAAGTGATCTTTTAGAGTGTGCTTTGCTGGCCAGACTAATAGATAATTTGCTGAAGGGGTACATGTCATAACCAACACATGATTAAGGTATAATTTGAGTGTGTCCCAATAAAACTCTCAAGTTGTTTCAAGATCATGTTTTGATGGATTTAAGGCCATATTTAGAGTTTATACAAGCCATGGTTAGAAAGATTATTTTAAGCTTTGCTTCAATTTTGTTTCAAGTTTGTTTTCAACCTTGTAGTAGAAGTTTTGGGCCATTATTAGAAGTTCAAGCTATAAGTTGCAAGGAAACCTTCAAGTAATGTGTGTATTTGTTTCTAAATCATAAAGACAAACTTGCTAAGAAGGTGTCCCAATCAAGGCATGGATGGAAATATTCTTTAGAGCATATTTGAGATTTGAAATTACTTCAAGACATCACATACGATGTGTTTCAAGGAACAAATGAGATACATGTCCTTAAATTGTCATGATTAATTTTAAGAATTTGAGTCAAGGTATTGATTAGGTGCATGGGTACACCATTTATGCTACAAATTGCCTTACGGTTACGTGGATTCTGAGGATTCAAGATGATTTTCCAAAAAATCTAAGTCAAGGCATCATGTCAATTTAAATATAATGTGAAGGCTAATTCATAGGAAGAAAGACACTAGATTGGGGATGCTATTTGGGTTCGAAATATATTCATATTACAAGTCACAAAGACCAAATATTTCATTAGTTTAAGTTCTGTTTCTTTACATGATGCACAAGTACATGTTACAAGAAGTAAATTGCCTTAACTAAATTAGAATTCTACATATGAAAAATCCCTCTTCAACCCACTATGACTGCTCAAATTCAAGAAGAGTTTCTTGTTGCGCATCTCGAACAGCAAAAGATTCATCATGATGAACCTGTAGTTGAGGAAGAAGGCGATGTAGAAGGACTAGAAGGTGATGCATCTGGTAGGTCCAAACAGACCAGAAGTGAAAAGAAAAGCCGCAAGGCAATGCTTAAATTTGAGATGAAATCTGTTACTGGTGTCAGCCGTGTGATAGTCAAGAAGAGCAAGAATATCTTACTCGTCATTTCAAAGCCATATGTTTTCAAGAGCCTGAATTTCGACACTTACATTATTTTTGGTAAAGCTAAGATCGAGGACTTGAGTGCACAACTACAAACTCAGGCAGCAGAGCAGTTCAAGGCTCCTAATCTGAGCAACGTTGGTGCTAAGCCAGAATACCAAATACGTATCACACTTTCACTTGGCCTGCATCCTTGGATGGTTGAAGAAAGAGACTTACAACCTACACGAAAACAGGAGGCAATGATGAACATTTAAAGAATAACTAAGTAATTAGATGTTACCAAGATGTTTCCAAAGCCAAGAGTTAGAAGTTGTTTGGTCCACCCCTATCGGTACTCTATATCCAGTTTCTGCTATCAAAGGTGCTAACAAGCCAAGAAATTCAAGGATAACGCCTCAACGATAGCCTGAGCCTGATAATTAAAGAGTCATTTTAAGATTACCAAGTCAATATAATATCAACAACAAGAAGTAAGTTCAAATACACATGGATAGCAGAATTCACAACACATGAAGAAGGTATGTAGTTTGCATACCTCTCATTCTTGCACAACATCATAAACTCAAGTGTCATACAAGGTTTTCAAATACATGAGAAATAAAGTGCAAAAAAAATATGAAAAGGGAAGAAGGGATAGCCACGGTGCGATTTTCTTTAGGCATTAAGGAGTTCACCATCATCGTTTGCGCGCCAATCACCACCTACATGATCAAACTGGAGGTTAACTACCTAAATCCACAAGACTATATCCTTACACATTCAAACATGCCCCATCATGTAAATAACAGAACTTGGAGCCAACAGTCTTACCAGGAAAATTTCCAAGCTAAGCCAAGCGTGAATTCTCGAAACCTGTCAGTAAGAATTCATCATTAAGGAAATAAGCTAGAGCAGGGCATTTAGTTATCCAAAAGGTGGCATTCTGTTTTGTTGCAACGCGAAACAAAGGCTGTCAAGATACCTTAGAATGCCAGAGTTAAATCCAAATGATTAATATCAACAAAATTTGTTGAACTTGAAGCAAAAACACAAGGATCATGAACAAACATTGTATAAATGATTCATAAAAAAAATCACTTGTTTCAAAGGTCCATAAGAGGCAAAGAAATCTGAAATAATCAGGCAACAGAAAGTCAAAAGGAAGTAAAAATCATCAGGGAAAATTACACGCTTCTAGAAAAGTCTCATTTTCACCACAAAACAAATACATGAGTTTGGTCTGGACAACATTAAAACAATTAGGAAGATGAAGAGGAGCATCGTCGTAAGAGCTAAGGCTGCAAGTCTTCCCCGAGACTCATAATATTGCTCTCACACCAGAGTTGTGAACAAATTGTCGAGTTCTTTAAAGTTGTCCATAGGCTAAGTCATTCCATGTATTGAGCTGTGATTCGTGTGCTTGCCGTCCATGCCCAAATCTCCAAACTCAAGCCCTGCCACGAGAGAAGAACAGCCACATAAAGTTCAAGAACAAAACAAGCAAAAGACACAGATAGCTTTTGAAGGAAACTTAAATAATTAAAATTTCAATACAAGACCTTGGAATTAACTTTCTTGCCAAGCAACTTCCAAACCAAGCCATGAATACAACTTTGTTTCCACAGAGATCCAACTTTCAAGCCGCCTACACCGTTTGCACCATGACATCCAAGCACTCAAAATCGCACCCTGCATTATTTTCAACAGAAACAGCCAGGAAAGTAAGTCAGAAATGTTGACTACCAATAGCAGTAAAAATCACAAACAAGGCAGTTGTTGCACCCTAAAATTTGACCAACCGGTTCTCATACCAGGTTTATGTTTCGATGCATTTCGCATTCGCATTCGCATACCGTATACAGTGCATTTTCTCATTCATATTGATTTTATCGGGATTACAGCCCTGTTTTCACATTTCGGGCGTTTCAGACCGGTTCGGGTAATCAGAGGTTATTTTTGGGAAGTTGTGTGCTTCCCGGGTGTTTTCAGCTCGCGCTGTGGTTGTGGAGGACATTTCGGTGTCCGGGTTTTGCCGTTGGTTCCGCTCTGGTCTCGTGTTCCTTTTTTAATTGAATTAATTGCTTTTTTAGGTTTTATTAGATTTAAATGGCATTTTTAGATATTAAATAAATTTTTAAATAGGTTTAGAACTTTATTATCTCTTTCTAGAAGTCTAATAGATGTTAATAGGATTTAAATAAATAAAATAGATTTTTTTAAAATAGATATTAATTTTCTTTTCTTAATAGATTTTAGATTTTTTTAAATAGATATCCTTTTTTTTATAGACTTTAATATGATTTTTAGAATACTAATAGACAATAGTTTTTTTAGAATAATATAGTTTTATTAGTTTTAATATTGATTTTACAGAGTTTATATAGGATTTAATAGGTTTATTAGTTTTTTCTAGATTTTAATAGGTTTTTAATTGATTTTATAGATTTAATTGGAATTTTAGATAGATTTTAGATATTAAATAATTTTTTCTATTTTAATATGTTAATTAGATTTAATTAGAGGTCTTGATTAGGGTTGTTTAGTTAATTTTTTTTATAGTTTTAATCAGATTTTAATCAGGTCCATTAGCATTTAATTGCATTTTTATTAAGTCTTTAAATGAGTCAGATTGCATTAATTGGATCAGGTCTTTAATCCATTTTCGTGGGCCAGGTGTTGTTTTGGAGGCCCATTGAGCCAGGTCCAGGACACTTGGCAGTATAATAACCATGCCACGCGTTAGTCCTTCTCCTTCGGCCACCTCACTCTCTCTCTCTCTCTCTCTCTCTCTCTCACAGAGCTCACCACCGCAGTTTTGCAATACCTGCATGAGTGCCACTTGGCACTCTCTGCCACCCACTCACCCCACGTGTCTCCACATCCTCCTCCCTCAGCGTGCAACCCGCCACATGTCCCTCACCGTTCTCCCTCACCGGCCAGCCATGCAACCGCCGCGCCGGCCACCATGACTGCCCACCGGAAACCCTAACAGTCACCGGTGATCACCTTCTAACCATCTCCGACCTCCGTAACCACTCGCCAGAATCTTCAAGCTCGCCAGAAACTGCATTTCTTCATCATCTCCACCACCTTGCTCATCTCTTTTCCAGAAAGTCATCAAAAAACTATTATCAAGACTCGTCAGATTTTTATCTTCTCCGATCAAGATTCATCGTTCATCACAACTCCACCGTTCATCATCAAGAGCAGTTTTCCAGATTTTCAACGAGTTGTCAAGATCCACGAAGAACATTCATCTTCAGTGAACGATCTGCATAGATCTTCATCATTCATCATCAGATTCAACATCAAACACTTCGGCTACAATGATCTTCATCATCATTCCATCGTTTGATCGTCCAATTCCAGATCGTCCTCGAGAACGTTCGCATCTTCAACAGATCGTCAGATTTCCAACGAATCTTCAGGTATTTCAAAGATTTCAGGTCTTCAATTATCTCCAGACGTCATCACCGAGTTCATCATCGAATCTCCAGACACGCAAGAACCTTCAACGAACATCATCATTCTTCAGCAATCTTCAAAATGATTTTCATATCTCCGTCATCGTTCCATTAACATTCATGAACTACCTCCAGATTTGACAACAAAACTCCAAAGATCTTCATTGCCACGCTTTCATTAGTAAGAACATGCATCTTCCTCATTTTGTTAAACTTTCTCCAGAAATCGATAGATCTCCCAGACACTTACGAAGATCCTTCAAGTCTTCAAGCAACATGCATCAACGTCAAGACCTTCATCCAATTTGCAGAGTTCTTCATCAGTATCCTTCATCTTTTCCCCAGATCGCGCTTGAACTTTGTCAACAACTTCACGGATCTTCAAGAACACCAAAGCTGGAGATTATTAGGTTTTTGATCTGTAATCAATTCACTGTTGTTGTTTGTTCATTGTGTTTTGTAAATGATCAAACGAGGTGATGAGTGAGTGATAGAAAGAATGGATGGATGGAAGAGATTTTGAGATTGAGAGAGAGTATCTGAGAGAGAGAACGAGATAGTTTGGAGAAAGAGGGAAACAGCGCAAGAAGGTTGCATGAACAGTGAAGGAAGTTGGGAGAACCTAGGGTTTTCCTGAAGGGTTGGTACGTAAGGTGGGTATTGTGCCTCAGAGCTCATTTTCGGATTACTGGAACCAGCGTTTTTGCACCCCCGTTTTCGTTTTTTTCCTTTTTGAAGTAATATCTGGGCAGGGCCCATTCCCTTGACTGCACATACCCCCGTTTTTCTGCATACACCCCCTCCCCGTTTTTTGGTGCCATTTGTTGGGCTTGGCCCAACTCTCTCCATATTTTTACTGAAGCATACCCCCTTGCAAATAAGAATGTACCCCCTGCTGCATTTTAATTCCTTTATATTTTCTTAAGTTTTTTTAAGTGCAATATTATGGATTTTAAATTCTATTTTCTTGTAGAATAGTATAGATTTAATATAGTTTTTCATATTTTTTCTCTATAGAATATTATAGTATTTTTATGTTATTTTAGTACGCCATCTCCTTTTAATTTCTTTAGAGATGTTTCCTAGTAGAGATTAAGTGCCGTATTTTAGGAGTAGACTTTATTTTCCATTTGTTAGTGGATTTGTCTACTATTTTCTCTCCTATCTTATTTTCTATCCGATTTTATTCCCGATTTTATTTCTGGCTGGCCGTGTGACACGATTCAATTGGAGAATGATTTTCGATATCATTTCTCTATCTTGTCTTTGACACGGATATCAATACGCTACCTCTGAGAGTTCGATTTCTCGCATAAATCGAACCATGACGGTCTAAGCGTTACACTGGTCTTGATTCGAGCGTCATCATCAAAGATCCAGAGAGGAGAAGATTGGAATGGAGCTTGCGTGTACGTCAGGAGCCCCGGAGCTGCTACGTTCATCATCATTGTCGTATTCAAATCTTCAGGCAACCAGCGAATGTTGTGGGTTGCATCATCAGATACAAAGCTTACGTGTGTGTCCCGAGTTCCTTCCCGTTTAGGTGTAGGCCTGCTTCCTCTTTGTTCTCGCCCCAGGTGAGCGACCCCTTTTTCTCTCGCGTTCAGGCGATCGAGACCCCTTCTCTTGCTCCCGTGCAATTGAGATTCGTTTTCCCGTCGAACTACGTTAGCTCTGATCTCTCGTGCCCGACGAGAGTACATAGGCATAGGATGCCGTATCCTAGCGAGCTCCCTTTTCCCTTTTTCCCGGTTTTAGTTGTAGTAGGCTGAACTACAGCTGCTCTGATTTCTCATATCTAATGAGAATATGTAGGCATAGGATGCGATATCCTAGCGAGCACACTAACATCTAACCTTTCCGTTCTCTCGCTGCTGTGCGATCGAGACTTTCCCGCTGACGACTGATGTTTCCCTTTCTCTCGCTGCTGTGCGATCGAGACCCGACCGTAGTTCTAAGTTCCCGTAGGTTCCCGTACCCCTAGAACCAATTTCATCTCTCACTCCTGTGTGATCGAGAACACCCTGTCTAGCCGTAGTTAGCCTGAACTATGAAAGCTCTGATCTTTCATGATGTGTGGAAGTACGTAGGCACAAGACGCGAAGTCTTGGCGAGCCAATTCCCTGTAGTTTCCCGAACTACGATGACTCTGACTTTCTCTCTTGAGAATACGTAGGCATAGAGTGCGACGCTCTATCGAGTCAGTTTCTTTCCGTTTAGATTTAACAGCCGTAGATAGATTGTTTTGCATCCGTACTAGAAAACAAGCGTGGATCCCGTTGAGTACGACAGACGTGAGGGGTGCTAATACCTTCCCCTTGCGTAACCGACTCCCAAATCCAGGATTTGGTTGCGGCGACCATTCCTTTCCCGTCTTTGCGGTAGGTTTACTTCGAGCGTTTCCTTTCCCTCCTTTGGGATAAATAACGCACGGTGGCGACTCTTCTGTTCAGCCGACGTCGATTTTCGCAGTAGCGACAGCTGGCGACTCTGCTGGGGAACTCCAACGGTTCCCTACGCGAGTCAATCCTAGCGCTTATTTTCCCGTCGATGGTTTTGTATGGATTTACTTTTCAGTCATTTACATTCAGCATTATATTATTGTGATTATTGCTGTGGGTATGAGGGGGTTCTATGATTGAGAGATAAGCCGGACCTGGGCTTGAGTGCACCTAGAATTAGAGTGGAAATTAGTGGGCGCGTGCATGCGTTGCATGCACTAGTGTCTCATGAAATCCACGCTCAGACGAGGTTCTCCCAGTTGACTTCTTTTTTAACCCTTTGGGTTGAGGGAGTTGTTGGTTTGGAGGATTGTCGACTCTAGGGACCGATCATTTGGAAGTCAGCTAAGTGAGGCCTCTTTAGGATGTGATAATGCCACACCTTCTGGATATCGTATCATCAGTCTTGAAAGTCTGTGACACTGACGACCGCATAGGATGCCGAACTTGTGTCAGTTTAGGTCCATACCTGTGAGGGGGAGGGTTTTTGCAGGAAACTTGACTTCCAGACAACCCAACATGTTGGTCTTCTCTTCAGAGTGAACGTACTCAGTCAGCAGCGCAGCAGTATTCAGATTGTGGGGGTTGTGATCCCGTATTTGCTGCATATTGCATTGCATTTGCATAAACATGTTTGCATCATGTTGCATATCATTCTCCAGCTAGCCAGAGCTCTTATCCAGCCGTTGTTTTGATTCTGAGGGTGAATCTCCGATGATTGGTCTGAACAAGTGTTGATTTGTAGAAGACGACCAGGGGTTGAGATAGATTGGGGAAAATTTGAGAAGTAAAGTCAGTTGAAGGTTGTTGGTAGCTATGTCAGAGAGCAACTTCCGGTTTGTTGATACCTTGTCAGGGTTCAATGTGACGTCCAATCCTTTGCATGGTTCTCTGCCTGACGAAGACTTCCCGCAAGTGAACAACCTTACTGCAACTCAACTTGTATAACCTCCTGTTATGGATCGGGACCTGCATGAGCCGTTTGTCGTCCGAAGTGCACGTTCTCCTTCTGTTGATGTCTCAGATCATCAGGGTGTTGTCTACCTTTTGCCGAATTCCCGAAGAGAGGTCCTGACAGCCAAAACCGAAGACCCGAGAGCTCTTGAGTATGCTAGAAGATTCCGAACGGTGGAAGGAAAAGTCAAATCCTTGAAAGTTGAAGAGATGTTGTTGACCGGAATGCCGCAAACATGTGTTTGGTTCCTGGCCTGGTGTTACCCCCTAAGTTCAAAGCGCCGAGATTTGAGAAGTACAAAAGAGATAGCTGTCCGAAGCAACATTGGGTGATGTTCTGCCGAAGAATGACTTCGTTTGTGCAAGACGACAAGTTGATGATTCATTGCTTTCAGGATAGTCTGACTAGGGCATCTCGGAGTTGGTATATGCAGTTAGAGAGTAATCAGATTCGATCATGGGTGGATTTAGCCAGAGCTTTGCTGAAGCAGTACGATTATAACCTAGACATGGCTCCTAGTCGCATGCAGTTGCAAGAGTTGTCTCAAAGGAACCATGAACCTTTCAGGAAGTATGTTCAGAGATGGAGAGAATTTGCTGCCAGAGTGAAGCCGCCGCTCCTAGACCGAGAGTTAATGAGCATGTTTGTAAACTCCCTGGAGAGCCTGTACTTCGAAAGAATGCTCGTAAATGTACCAAATTGCTCTGCATTGGTAGGATTGGGTGAACACATTGAGCATGCCGTAAAAACCGGGAGAATTCAGATTGTTTCGGGCGGTCAGGCTAGTGAAACTGAATCTCTGTAGCCATTAAACTAAAGAAGGAGTTGTGATCAATGCCATCACGCCAGATGTTGAGTATCCTCGAGGTGAATCGGTGAAATTTGTTGGTTCTTCATCTTCTGTGTCTTGTTATGCTGGACAGACCACTGTGCTCGAGGCACCATATTCAGAACTTTCTTATGTCGCTCTCTTGCAAATCAGCGGACTCGTGGCCGAGGTTATCAGAATCAGCGCCATAATCAGAACAGACCTCGTAACAACTTGAAACGGAGGAATTCTCCTTCCCACCCAGTGCCTATGCCGTATAGCCAAATTCTGCCATCTTTGATCCTGAATTCTTTGGTGGAACCTAAAGCTCTTAAGCTTGTGCCAGAACCTTACCCTCCTGGGTACAATCCCCACGCTCTGTGTGGTTACCATGGCGGGTCCCCGGGGCATTCAACTGAAGATTGTAAAGCTTTTCAGGCAAAAGTACAACAGTTGAGCGACCAAGATTGCATTTCCTTTCCAGAAGGAGGTTTGTTTGTTCATCCTAACCTCTCAGCTGTCTGAGCTCGCAGATTCAGAGGGTTTATTTTCGAGAAGCCAGTGGTCCAGATAGGCGGGCGCCCTCAGCATTGGCAGTCCTCAGACTTCTCTATCATTTGCATTTGTAGTTCTTTTCTGTTAGTTACTACTTGCTGTTAAACATTGTTTGTTTCGAATGGTAATATTGATAAAGTGACTATGCATTTTTCTGGATTAATCATGTCGCTGTCACTCATTTACTGCATTGCACTGACACTTGCATTTTATTCCCTCCACTTTGTCAAAATGATTAGCAAAGATTTGAGGGAGGATGACGAAACTGAATACTCATAACCGATGATCGTATGCTTTCAGATAAAACCTTGTCGATGACGTACAAGGCATTGGTTCAAATCCCCTAAACACTGGAGATATAAGGAGTTATTCCCTTGTTAACCACTTCGAACCAGGAAGTAGAAGTTTTTCAGACTTTTAAACCCTCACATCTTAACCCGGGGCAGGGTAGTTGTCAGTTAGCTTGACCAAGTGTTCACGTCTTATAGAGGAGTGTTGCCTTTCGATGACCAATCAGTTTATACCTCTCAAGAGGTTGCATCTCGTCAACC
Source organism: Lathyrus sativus (assembly GCA_963859935.3). Lineage (NCBI taxonomy): Eukaryota > Viridiplantae > Streptophyta > Magnoliopsida > Fabales > Fabaceae > Lathyrus > Lathyrus sativus. The sequence continues at coordinate 660 of CAWUDS030006397.1, read as the reverse complement.
ACAATGGTTAAACCTCACCAATCAGGAGTGAGACAGTTACAATCCTTTTAGAGTAATCAAGACAACCGGTGTCACACGACTTTGCTCCAAAAGAAAAAGAAAGAATAAGAGAGCCCGCTAAGTAAAAAGAAATGAATAGCTGGAAAGCTAATACTTAGGAAAAAATTAGGGCATCCCGCTGGATTTCAAAAGAAAGTCGAAAAGAACTCAAAAGGAGTCAGTCCAGGCAAAAATTAGGGAATCAAAAGAATACAAAAGAAAGGATATCAAAAGAAAAATCCTCGAACAAGGACAAAGTCGTGTGTATACAGACACCAAAAACGAAGAAGGAGTAACGGTCACTCTAAAAAAGAAAAACCTTGTGAGTTCCTTAACTATGGTTCTTACCATTCAACATACCTCTCGAAGAGGCGAGCGCTTGTGCCAGGTTAACTGAACTAGAGGATCGGAGATCATCACGTAGAAGGGGTGGGTACAAATCATAATTTGAGCCAAATATCCCTTGTTTCACGAACCGTGAACCCGACCACGATACAACCCTTAAAAGACCTAATTAAGGCAAGGTTTATTCTGAAAGTGCATTACGATAAGGTTGAGTAACCTGACTCCCTCTTGATTTGCTAGTCGTGTCCTTGTTGCATTTTTCACTGATCACATAAG